>LOEQ01004431.1:30868-47909 GCA_001685075.1 Bramus lutescens
CTTGTGGATTTCTCCATCCTTGCTGCCTGGCCGGCCTCCCCTGGCCTTCGCCTCTCTTGTGGATTTCTCCAGCTACAGCCTGCTTGCTCTCAACGAGTTCTTTATCATGTTTACGCAGGCCCGGGTTCATTTCTGTTCTCTGCAGCTGAGAAGGCGGAGGAGCCCAGAGCTAGAATTGCAGTAAACTGACTGGAAAGAACATATTAGAGGCGTGGCACAGCTCTGTGTGTTGATCCACAGTGCTTGACATACATGAACATACCCATTTCCACAAAGGGGGAGTTTCAGCTCCCTTACCGCAAACTTCTACCAAAGGCTTTGCACCCTTTAGGTTTCTGTGGAATATGACGCCAAATAGGACCTATCTCATGAAAGATATTGTGAGGGTTTATTGGATGTGATTTTAACTTTTAATAAAGAACAGTCTTGACTTATTGCAGCCATATAAACAAAAGCTGCTTGATAACTATTCAATCGAACAACTCATCCCTCATAAATATAGGACTCTTCGCAAAGTAAGGCAATAATTCAGAAATAACTTACATCTTTGCTTCAAGCAAGCTTCATATAAGCTGTCTACCCTGGAAAAGCACAGCAGATTTGCACAGGCAAGGACAGTGAGGAACATTTCCTGTTCAAGTTTTGATGTGTTCTCAGACAGAAGCTTGTCAAAAATAAGTAAGTTGAAATTTTACACAAAAACCTTGTGTATTTAAGTAGTTCTGGTGATTATATATATATATANTATATATGATTGTCTTGTTTCTCATATCTCCAAACACACTACAAGAACAGATTTCAAACTGACAACCAAATGCTTTTTGATCTTCTACCCTAAAATACTAATCACTAGTAGAATTTCACTTTCCTTCTATCTCTTTTAAACAAACAAATGAAATACATAATCATAATCTTGATCCAGAGAAAGGCAAAAAATATATTTTATAAACAAAACCATCCTGGATATCTTACAATTTCATCTTCTAAATTATTTATGATATAATATGCAGAATAAAATCTGTATAAATGAACTTTGACTAAATATTCACAGGTTGGGAATATCTAGGTTCATTTGTCAATGCTTTTCAAAAATTTTCAGCATAAAAATACTTTGTATCACAGTTAAAGGACAGCAGTGTCCAGAGATCATTGCCGAAGCCAGCACTGTATTAAATAAGCCTGTGGGTCTTATCCATACATAATATTCATACATATTTCAGTATCAGGACAGACCTGGTTAGGAAACCAGACACAATAATGGTCTAGAGGAAAAGAGTCATGATATATTAGCATTTTAAAAAGTAAATAACTTCAGGTCTGCCGAATAGTTGGTTCGCACTTTGAAATGCACCGAGTGCACTCTTCAGAGCAGCCGGTAAGATCCCAGGGCTAAAGATAAGCAGAAGTTATAAACACGAACCCACCAGCTGCATTGGCTTACAGCTGTGATGCATATAGAATGCCTGGGAGCTAAAAGTCAGAGACGCTGGCTCACATTTTTAAAACAATCCCTTGTACTATAGGCTGGGCTATGTCTTCGCAAGTTGTCCATGTTGGAATCCTAGCCTCCAGCGTTTTAGGATACATTTTTATTTGGCGGTTGGGTGCTTTCTAGATGTGTCTAGTTTATTGGAGAGTGAGGTGTGCCTCCAATCTAACAAGACTGGTTTCCTTATATAAATGGAAGTTTAGACATGGCATGCACAAAAACACCACCATGTGGAGATGAAGGCAGAGACTAAACGGAAGAGGATAGGTTCTAGAAGCCAGTGATGCAGAAGTTTGTTACCAAACCTCCCGAAACCACATACAAAGTATGAACAGAGTCTGCCCCACAGTCCTCTGCTGACCTCTCAATCTTGGACTTGGAGCTTTTTAAACTGAGAGAATCATTTTCTTTAACTGAAACGGATAAATCAACAGATAAACTCAGATAAATCGCTAAGCCATGGAGCCTACGGAAATTAGCAGAATGTGAAGAAAGTGCTGGATTTTCCACATCTCTGAGTGACACTCTGCTGATTGGCTGGAAGAGAGAAGGGGCTGCCCCTTTCCTGGGAAGCACTCTAGTCTGCCAGAGCCCAGGCAGTCTGTTTTAATGACTTAACTTGCCTGAGCAATGGTCAGTTTGGGCTAAAAACTTGATTGTGTTGAGAGATGCCAAGAGACTAGTGAGCCCGTTTACAGGTATCTGTGGAGAATTTATAAGGATATGGGCATCACCATCTCATGGGAGTGGGCTAGGTAGGACAAAAAAAAAGGGAAAGGATGAAGTCAGATGAATTTTAATCATTCTTTCACTCTGTTTCCTGTCTGGCCCGAGACAAGCTCGTTTGTCCTGTCACATGGTCCCTGACCTACTGTCCTGAAACTGTGAGCCCACATAAATTCACCTCCACTCAGCTGTGTTCCTTAGGTATGTTTCAGAGTAATAAGAAAGAGAATAATTAGCTTCTTTCACTCCTGATAACACTAACGACAAACAGACTGGGAGCTTCGGGCAATTGAGTAAACATTAGAACAATATAGTTTTTTTCGGTGATCTTCAAAAATAAACAGGACTTATTAACTCATTGAGAAAGGGGGGCGCTTTAAAGGTGACCCAGAGAATTTCTGATCTCCTCTAATTTTACAAACGTCCAAAAATGGAAACCATCAAAACCTGAAACATTTATAGACAGCTGTAACTGTACTCCTGAAGACATGTGCTCCGAAGGCTGCTTAGGTACAGAGAGAGGCAGAAGGTGTCACACGCTGCTTGAAATAACTGCCAGATGCAAGAAAACTTTTGGGAAAGAAAGTACAGATACAAAGAAAGCCAGGTTTAAAGACAAGCATGCACTGGCAAGGTAGACAGTCTCCACTCAAGTCTCGTTCTGAGCAGACATAGGCCATGACATGGAAACAAATCACATCCCCAGACTCCTGGAAATGCTGACCACAAATCCAGTTGAATACCCTTTGAGGATTAGTTGAGCATGGGAGAGCATCCAAAAGACTGACAATGGAGAAAGCAATTGCACTTCCCAAAGAGAGACCCACGGGAAATCTTTAGGTTCTCCAGACCAATGTTTCTGATAGAAAACAGAATAGAGAATCATCAAAACACATTTGATATACTAAAGAGAATAGGTAGATATTAGAATTTGGGATTGGCTTAAAAATAAGAACAGATGTACCAAGAAGGCAACCCGCTTCCTAGCCTGGGTCCTCTCAATTTCCCTACCCACACTGACTGCTGTTAAGTATGCCTCAGACACTACTGCCTAACAGTCTCCGGAAAACTGCTCCCATGTTCTGGAACTTTCTGCCCAGAAGAAACTTTGCACTTTTCTGTCTTCAAGGTTCCAACCCCATGTTTCCCTTTTCCTGTAGGCCTGCATGCACACTGATCTATGACCACCACTTATCTGGAGACCCTTAAAATGGCAATTCAATTAATCCTGCCAACACTGAATTCTTGGAAGACAGGGTCTTAGAAATCAGTAAATACGGTAAATAATCAACATTTCATTAAACGGATATCATAGAAACTCTAGGAGAGTCTGTAAATCAGATTCTTCTCTTTAGAGAAAGACCCACTCCTTGTTGAAGATAGAAATGGATGGTGATTATTAATCTTTGACTCTGGAGCCTGGAAGAGTGCCTGACTCATGAATTGAGAAAACAGAAGGGAGAAGAGGGCTGGCGACAGAACCTGGAAATGCAAGATGCATGTTGGGATAGAAAATAAAATACCCTAGTGTCCCCAAGCTGGCGAAGGAAGCATGTCCCAGTGATAGAGTATCCCATTGTGAAACAAAGAAAAAAGCAAGCAAAAACAGAGACGACCACTTTTGTAGTCGATGAATGACCCAGCTTTTGAAGCAGGAGAAAAACGGTCACAAAATAAGACAGGGGATTATTTGCAAAATACGCATCAAGTATTACCCACATTGGAGGCACCTTGGCAAGTGCTCCAAGACCAGCGAAGCAGAATAGGCAAAGATCAGTGAAGAAGAATCAGCTTGGGAAAGATGGGCGTCATGCCAATGGAGGACTCAGTCATCAAAATGGCTTCAAGGCGCAATCAGGAAGACACCTGCGATAAAGAAAGAGCAAGGATATGACTGATTGCCCCGAGTTCCCCAGGCCTGCTGCGGGAAGGGCAAATGCTTGCAGGAAGAATCGGAATCGCAGTAGGCTGGCAAAATGCAATTCTGGGGAGCTCTGCTGTTCCTAACACAGCTGTGTGTATTTATGGATCACAATCAACAAAAGACAGGGTTACTAGAACACATGATAGAAAGGAGAATATTAATACCAATCAGCATTTGACTCCGACACGCTCCTACTTAATGCCGTTAGCATCTGAAAGAGAAACATCCAGATTCCTATTCTGTCGGGGGCTATTAACATAATGCGGCTTTGAAATTTTTAAAAAGGACCTCATAATTAATTTAATCACCGTTTTGCCTAGCGTTCCCACTTGCGATCTGCATTTTTGCGTCAAAACCCTTCCGATATGGCTGTCGTTCTGATCTAATGAAATGCCTCTTGCTTAGGAAGAGAGGACGTTTCCAAATGCGGTGGCTACGCAGAAGTGGGGAATGAAACCTGTGTCTGTCCCCACAATCTCACCACGGCAGACCAATCGCAGAGGCCTGTGGGTGTGGATCGATGCTGCGCAGTAGACAGCCCTTTTGTGGTGATTGGCGTAGCATGGCTCATCGTGTTTCATGATTTTTCTTTGAGAAACGATTCTACTTGTTACTGGCTAAATCTGTTTAACTCTTCCAGTGCTGACTTGCACGTGGGACAGGCATGCAGAGTGAATACAATTATCTCTCAGCTGATGAGTCCGAAATAGGGTCTCTAGCTAGTGAGCACTTCAGGGTGTTTCAATCCTTGGCGAAGATATCTGCTATAGACTGGATCCCTGGGAAGCAAAGAGCGTTGGCTATGTGTCTACCTGACTGGGAGAAAGGATGCCCAGAGAGTTGGCCAAATATTATTTATGGGTGCCCTTGTAAGGTTGTTTGCAGAGGGATTAGTTTGGGGATCTGTAGGGAAGGATTTCATGGGCTAAATCCAACACACTGACAGTTTGACTAGAATTCACGAGTCCAGAAGGCAGTGAATCTCTTTTCCATCTGAAGCATCCATCATCTCTTGTCCTTTGCATTGTGTTCCTGGTACTCAGATTTTCAGGGGCAGCCTAGGCTTACTCTCTCAACTCTCTCGGTTCTCAGCCTCCATACTTAAGCTAGATCAAAGCTTCTGCCTTCTTTGTACTTGGAGTTTGCAGAAGGCAGACTCTGGGACTTCCCAGCCTCTACAACTGCGAGTCATTTCCTCATAATACATCTCTTCTCTTGGTGTGGATAAATCTTACACGTTCAGTGCCACCGGTAAACACTAGCATGCAGATCTAAAGGCAGATGGGTATTCAGGAGACTGATGGAATAGTCACAGGATTGCTACATATAGAAGAGGAGGAAACAAAGCCAACACCAAAGAGAAGCTGGACCAACAAGTAGTCAAAAGGGAGGCCTGAAAGTGACATGGTGGGTTGGCCCAATGCAAGCTGAAATGAAAGGGGCTGTGCTTGCTAATCCCATACTACACGTGCACGCACACTGGGTATGCAATGGCCTGCAAGGGTATATGACCTTGTGACTGGGTATGAGATGGCCAGCAAGGGTCCCTTGTGTGATACAGTTATCTGAGCAATTTCAGAGAATGGCTAAAAGCTGAGGACTACCTGTGAGATACGTGTCCAGTTGCTGAGGAAATAAGTCCTCCGATCCCGAAGACGACACGTGTATCACATGTTAGTGTCTGCCCTTGGCACATTTCATTTAATGGCAGCATCCCACATGAGGCATCGTGGAAGCAGGCTGGTCTGTCTGACTCCTGTGGAAAGGTGTTTTGGTAGACTCTTCTTCAAGAATGTGTTATCTCTGCTTAACAATTTAACAAGTCACGACTCATCCTAGGTAATCAGGCTTTCATTTGGGCTGCTAGCTCACAAATAATGACAGAGACTTATTATTAGTTACGAAAGCTAGGCCTTAGCTCAGGCTTGTCCCACTCTCTCCTATAACTTAAATTAATGCTATTTTTCATTAAGTTAGGTTCTACCCCGTGGCATTGTCTCTCTTCCATCTTGCGTCTCCTGATTCCTCTCCACGTCTCCTGGTATCTCCCTCATGTTCCTAGAGTTTTCCTTCCTGCTTCCTCTCTCTGCCTGGAAGTTGTGCCCATACCTCTGACTGCCTATTGGCCATTCAGCTTTTTATTATACCAATCACAGCACCACACTGTCACATAGTGCACAGACATCCCACAACAATCATAGTACATTCTCTAACTATGGGCAACTTAAAGAAGGGTTTGGGAATGTAGTTCTTTCTCTTACACCTGATAGCAAGGTCAGCTCGTCATGCTACCATGAGCTTACAGAGAAATATATGTATATATTTCTATTTCAATATTTTGTTCTTGAATTTTAGTGTTTGTATGATAATTTTGTGTTTGAGCTGATTGATATATTTCAAGAGACTTCCAACCGGTCGGATTTTAATGTTTACTTCTTTGCATTTCGCTGAAGGGAAGTTTGTATATTGCTTCTCTATAGTCCTGTAGGTTCTTCTTTGTAAGTTCATGCAATTGCCCTCTTAGGATATCTATGAAGAAAACAGCGGATGACTAGTTCAGAAATGTTGTATCAGGCGCAGAGGCACCGAATCCGTCTGATCAGAGGCACAAAGAACATTTATTTGCCTCGTGGAATACTGTCACTTAAGTCAAGGGGAAGCGTGCAAAATGACATCGTCGGTGGCTTTGAACAAGACTCAGATCTAAGCACAAAAAAAAAGGCTAGGCTGGCCTGGCCACCGCAGCCGTGGATCTGAAGGTTACATTTTATGTTTATTAGCTCCATCCAGATGGTGTTTTATGTGCTTAATAACTTTGTCCCTGACTAAGCCATGGACCTACCGTTTGACAAGACAGTAGAAGTGTCTATCAGCAAAGTAAAAACAAAAGTCATCTCATAATCGGAAACATCGCTTGGAACGATTGGACCGCATGGTGAAAGAGCTTGGTCTCTTTCCCGTCCATGTGTGTAGTCGGGGACAAGTGAAGATGGCTTTTCCAAGCTGAACTTAGATTCACCGAGCTGCTGGGATGCCATTAAAGGAAATAGAGCTCAATGCTATTATTTTATATAAGTAATAACTTGATTGTAAGAAGTCAAATTACTCGGATGTACATTTATTTTTAGATGATGGCAAAACTAGTGGATAACATGTATTTAATTCTGGGTTATTAGAGTGTTGGTGACCATCAGATTGCATTACAGGCTTCTAGAATTCAGAGTCTAAACATGGAGCTACATAATTTGGTGGTTTGTGTGTGTGTGTGTGTGTGCTAAGTTTTGACCGAGTAATTCTTTTGATTCTTCCCTTTTGCAGTAGGAATGATTGCTTTGTGTGGCATTGTATCGCCAAAGTATGGAACTTGTTCTTTCTACAGAGAGCTTTCTCTTATAGCTTTGCTTCTAGTCTCAAGCGAAATGTTGAAATTGGACATTTAAACAGTGCTAAACATTGTTAAAGACTGGAGACTTTCAAAGTTAGATTGCCATTTGAATTCTGAGATGAAGTCCATGCCTAAGAAGGGATATGTGTGCATGTCAAGTTGACAAGGAGTAGAACTCGGATCGTCAATTCAATTTCGGCTTAATCAGATCTCTGCTCCCCTAGAGGGTGAGGCTCTGAGCATGCCTGGGAGGGATTATCCTGAGTAGGTTAAATGACATAGGAATATCCCATCTACTACTGGTGGCATCTCTCCTTGGTAAGGATCTTGAGCTGTATACAAAGGAGAAAGTTAGTGCCGGGCGGTGGTGGCGCACACCTTTAATCCCAGCACTCGGAAGGCAGAGGCAGGTGGATCTCTGAGTTCGAGGCCACCCTGTCTACAGAGCTAGTTTCAGGATAGGCACCAAAGCTACAGAAAAACCTTGTCTGGAAAAAATCAGAGAGA
The DNA here is from genome assembly GCA_001685075.1 of Bramus lutescens. Taxonomy (NCBI): domain Eukaryota; kingdom Metazoa; phylum Chordata; class Mammalia; order Rodentia; family Cricetidae; genus Bramus; species Bramus lutescens. The sequence goes on from LOEQ01004431.1 coordinate 38,900, forward strand.
GAGAGAGAGAGAGAGAGAGGAGAGAGAGAGAGAGAGAGAGAGAGAAAGTTAGTTGAGCGTGCACACTCTTAGTGTTCTGCTTCTTAACTGTGCACACAGTATGACAAGCTGCTTCAAACTCCAGCTGTCTTGCCTTCTCTCCTGTGATGAACTATACCCTGAATCTCTAGGCCACAGTAAACCTTCTCTCCTTGGACGAAGAAATAAGTAATTGAAAGGTGGATAGAATGTGAGCTAAGCACAAAGCAACTCAGAAACGCTCCCTCGTTTGATGCTCAATAGGAGGAGCCCAGCTGAGGGCAGGCGAAGCTCCCTCTACCCTATAGACTTCCTTGTGCCCAAGAAAAGTGGGCCTCAAAGACACATTGTGCTTCCCCAGCGACCTATGAAAGATGGGGAAATGGTGGGTTGTCTAATATCCAAACCTCCTTGGACTCAAGCTGCTCTCAGGCTCATTTCTAGGGTGTCAGTCTGAAAGAGACACAGTTCTTAAAATCAGGCCTGTCTTTACAAAGAGAAACCAAATAAAACTAGAAGACCACACTTTTCTGCGCCCCCCACATCAAGAAACTAATCTATCGAGTTCTGACTCCAGAAAGATGGAAATGGATTTAAGAACATGTTTTTGTGGTAACAGAGTGGAATTCTAAGCACCTAATCCAGGCAAATAAACTTTACACAGCATTGGGAGGAGGTGGAAGCAGAACGCTAAATCGCTCAAGGCAACGGTACAGGAAGATTCCTGCCTCTCAACGGAACCATCAGAGGAAATAGATGCTCAATGCTTGGCCGTGTTCTTGAGAGTACACACCAACCCGCGGCTCTTCAAGGGAACCATAAAGGCTTCTCTCACGAGGGAAGACCGAGGGTTGTCCTGTCTTACAAATCTTCAGTGCTTTTAGTTGAAAGGGTTCAAAACTCAATCACTGGATGATTAAGTCCAATCATTTACTACCTGTGGCTCTGACCTGAGCTGATGTTGCTTAGAAAGGTTATGCTCATCTCTTTCCTTCTTTTCATTTTAGTACAGGCACTGAGAAAGCTATTCTTCCCAGGAACCAGTTCTTGGCAAGTTCCTGCTATGGGATGCCCCTTTTGTGTGCCGTGAATAAGTTTTGTTCCCATTGGTTAAAACAGTAGCTGAGCTGACCTGTAGAAAAACAGGAGAGTCACGTGGGAAATCAAAGGAGAGATGCAGGGAGCAAAAGGGCAGTGTTAGGGGAGAAGCCCAAGCAGCAAGATGCGCTAGAAAACAGGTAATGAATGCCAGCCATGAAGCCATGTGGCAAAATATAAATTAATAGTTAGTGACAAACCTGAGCAATAGACAAGATGGTTTGCAATTAATACCAAGTGTCTGAGTGGTTATTTTAGAAGTTCCCGTGGCACAGAGAAGCCTCCTTTTACAGGTTCCTATTCCCAAACACTACACCCTTGGTTTCCAGAAAAATCTTTTGTCAGATAAGTGAAGACCTTTATGTGGGTTTTCCTACATTGTTACAGAACTGTCTCTATTAAAAAAAAACCTGATAATATCTCGTATTTGTATATTTTTCTGTTAAAATGAAACATTGCTCAACATGTCCAGTGAATTACAGATAATTCAAGATTTATTTTAAATATGAAGTTCATAAAGAAAAAAAACCTGATTAAAGCATAGCCAATTGAACTAAATTTAGCGAGGATGGTATCTGGCTAAATATATGGTTTTTCTTAGGTAATAAGAGGGAGCTACCATTGGGGACTGCAATCATCTTTCGCAATAAATACTGTTTTTCTTGAAGACTGCCACACAATGAAGTTATAATTGTGCTTGGAGAGTTTCTGCTTATAATTAACACAAAACATGCAATGAAGACGCTTAGCCCTTCCTTCTGCTTGTATTATGACACGTGGTACATTTTGTGTGAGACATTTTTAACTATTGGTTAAAAAGCTCCACTGGGCATGGCATGCACATTCCTTGCAGCTTTCATGCTAAGTATGAGATTGAGGGCATAGCTCAGCCCCCGCTTAGTGTGCCCAAGGCTCAGGGTTCACCCAACACCACACGCAAAAGATGTCACTATCACAAATTAATCAAGTGAGTCAATGAACTTCAGGGCTTTTGACTTTACAGAAGAAACTGTGAACATGAAATCATAGCTTTAAAGGGTATCAATATACTATGTACATGTACAACGATAAAGTGTACATATATTCGACATATTACTAAGTCCGCTAGTACAGTCAGTTTGAGGTGTCATATAAAATGAAATATTTGATGTGCAGTGTTTTTTGTATTATGTGATGGTAACAATAATGCATTGGAAATATCTAGAAAAATGCACTAATAGAACTAACCCATGACAATAGCCTGTTGTTAGTGATTTTATAAAACACAACCCAATTCTTATTCTCCAATAGAAAACGCCATTGAATAGTACCTTTCATTGAAGAAGAAACCACCACCTGATTTCAAAAGTCCTTATCATTTAGGAATATCAGTGTCTCTCCATCTTGCACAAAACATGTATGATATAAGAAAGTCAAATAACCCTAAAGAATATTGTCTTTTGTGTTTTATACCAAAAATGGCCTAAAATTATTGGCACCCTACTAGATTTGTGCATGCTCTAAAGCCAGCTGCTCTCCCTTCAATATTTCCCTTGAGTTTTAGAAATAATTCGAAGTCAGAGTGACAGGAATCTGCACGGCTGAAGTGTAACAATGCAATGCCAAAGCTGCACTTCACTTCTCCCGGGATGCTTTTTCCCGGGAGCGCATGCGCATCCGATCCCCAGGTGCCTCACATGACCACATCCGGAAAAGAACGTGCTAGAAATGAGCTCAACTCTTTCCCTGCTCCCAAACCACGTTGCTCTGAGTCAGAGAATAACATGCAGAGTTGGAGAAAACACAAAACAAAAACCAAAAACCCCCTGCAAACTCGAATTTATTGAACCAGAACACGCACACCCAGAAGTTGGCTCACAATATAAAAGTAACCAGAACGTGGATCTGCCTCTCAGCCCCACGACGCTTGAGATATGACATGTCACAGAGTCTCTTAGCTTCTGGGATTGCTTGCTCCACACGCTGCCATTTATGTTGCACGGTACACAGTAAATCTATTTTCTGTCAAGATGGGCTGGGTTTTCACAGCTCTGCGCGTGACATCACTCACTCCTCTCGGCTCTTCATGCTTACCATGGCGGAGTCTTGATTTTTTGGCTGATTGCCTCCAATGTGTTCAATTTTGGATTTTTTTTTTTGAGTAAGATCGTGAAATGAGGCCCCAGAAATGTGGGGAAAAAACTGTATAGATTTCCTTAAAGGGCTTGTGGGAATCAATCTGCTACATAAGCATCGTTTTGAAATTATAATAGTTTCTCCAGCATTTGGAAGGCAGCCTCAGGGGGCAGGAAGACACGTCCACAGCAAGGAAAGGACGGGAGGAGACATGCTCTGTGCAGTGACATTCTGGGTTGCTGCTGCTGTTGACTGTACCGCTAAACACCATCACCGGGTGTGTTTGTTTCATTGTTTACCTGGCACATGTCTCATTTTTACAGCTAAAAGATTTAATTAAAAAGTAAGATTTCTGGACCATCCTTATGGCTCAGTGGATAGGAGCATTGACAGTAAGCCCAACAACTGGAGACATCCTTGGGACCCACATGGTGGAGACTCTGTCCACGTGTGAGTGGCTGTGTGTCTTCCCCATCAGGGTCATGGCCGGCAGTCCTTCCCTGCACACTAAATAATGACATCCTTCTTTAAGCAAAGGTTAAAGGGTAATTTTATTCGTGCTATTGTGATTTTCAAATCTCCTTCTGTTCCTCGCATCTTCCTAGAGCTAGTCAGTATCAGAAATGTAAATTATAGCCTGTTGCAATGCACCTCTCTTTGAGCCTCTTCTAGTAATTTCACTCCAGGCCCCTTTGCTGCATCAGCACAGACGTCATCCTCAGTTCTTACCTTTAAACTCCACGGCCTCCTTTTCCCACAAGATTCTTTTGCCAGATGAAACTTGTTACCTGTGGCTATCGCTACAATGTGGGCTATCCCAGCTTTCCAAAGCAGTGCCCCTGAGCGTTCTCCGCTAAATACCTTACAGACCTACCTGAGAGAAGCCAGCACAACCTGGTGAAACTTCATTGTTCATGTCACCATGACATGATAATTAAGTAAACAATAATTTAGTCAAAGGGTACATAGAGATGCCAAGCTGGCCATTAAGCTGATTGTTTCATTGTTCAGCATATTTGAAATTATCATACACAAAATTTACCTGAAAGGGGATAGAGAATAGACCCAAGAAAAATACCATATTTGGTATCTCATCTCTTTCATCCTTGTTTTTAACTTTTCTCCGATTCATCTTTGAATACTTAGGAGGCTATCTTACAACCAAATATGTTTGTTTATTTCTCTTAAATTAGAAATAGCAACTACCAAGCACCAAGGTGTAAATGGCAGAATTCACACTGACACAAGAGCCAGTTGAGCAGGGGCTGAAGAAACTGGACTTCCTCTCAAAAGCAGATAACAGAGACCACTCTGATTGGATGTCGGTTAATAAGAACAAGTCCGTGACAGAGAAAAGAGAAAGGAGCCCTGAGAGTTTCAGGCTTTCTCTCACTGGCTGGAGTCCCCTGATTTCTTTCCTATCTGAGTAGCTAAAAGGTAGGACTAGACCATCCTTTAAAGCCTGGTGGTGGCGGTGCACGCCTTTAATCCCAGCACTCGGGAGGCGGAGGCAAGTGAATCTCTGGAAGTTCAAGGCCAGCCTGGTCTACAAGAGCTAATTCCAGGACAGGCTCCAAAGCTATAGAAAAACCCTATCTTGAAAAATAAAATACTACTACTAATAATAAAAAAGGATGGTCTTCAAGGAAAGTGCCTTCAAAGTATTTGGTCCACAAGGTTTTGAATTCCCCACTCAAAAGAGAAACAGAATTGTACAAAGTCAGTCTTCCCCCTCTCCGTCTCCTTCCCTTTTCCCCTTGACCCTTTCCTCCCTCCTTCCACGTCTTTCTCCCCTCCTCCATCCTCCTGGGATTCATCAAGAATTTTTGTTCTTACAAGCAAGCATCTATGGAGAAAGTTACCAGCAGAAGAACAAGCTGACTTGGGGATTTCATTAAAATCTGTGAAAACTGAAAAACCTCTTTAAACCAATACGTTTGTCAATCACGCCGTAATTGAGAAGTCGGAACCGCGGCTGCCGAGTATTTTATATGCAGCCACTCAATTAACTGCGGTCCCCGAGTCCAAGAAACGCAGAGAACGAGACAAACGACAAAGCTCCATCTTGTATCATCCTGATAATTAATTTAGACTTCTAATTTGCAAGCTCATCTAGTAATCAAGGCAATAAACGATTTACCCATGTTTTCCCACGAGGTGCCCAGCACCTTGCTGATGTGCCACGCCCATTTTTACCTAATTGGTGCCCACTGTGCCTCGGATTCAATTTACAGATGAGGAAAGACCACGCCTTTACTCATCCAACAGATCTCTATGGAATCGCTACTACATGCAGGATTTTTTTTTTGATGGGTTTTAAAATCACGGTCATTAAGCAAATGCATGTCACCAGGGCTGTTCCGCTCAATCCCTCCAATGCCGAGTCGTAGGCAGAGCCCACCGGAGCTGGTTGCTATCGGGCCACGGCAGCACATTCCTGGGTGGCAAAGGCTTGTGGTTGTTCCCGTTTTGCGAACAGCCTTACTGCATCGTGGAATTATGAATGAAATAGGAAGAGGTGAGATCCAAGCACCAAGTCAGACATGGGCACAGGAGATGATTCTCGGGGTTCCTGAGAGGTGTGGCGAGAACATAGGCCGCAGTGTCTTTGCATGGTTTGCTGGTATCTAGATCATTCGCCTTAATTACCATGACCTCTAGGGTGTGTGTGTCCAACCTAAGAACCAAGAGAGGCTTCAGAGTCACCACACATCACTTCCTGTCTTCCTTTCTTTCCAGCTCGCTGGCTGAGGTCTAATATTTACTGAGCCCGAGGAGCCCTTCTGTTCAATTTTCAAGTCCTGTTTCTTATTGAGCAATCCGTCCCTGGTCTTAAGGACCCTAAAGTTTTGGTGGGCAGAAAGACAGCGTAGGCTATACAATGAAGCCAGTGAGACCCACGCACAAGACAAAACTCATGATACATGAGGAAGGGGACTGATTGTGGGTGCAAAGAGACTCAAGTGGCAAAGGTGACAGATAGCCAGGCTTTTGTGGTGATCACAAGACAATGCATTTGATAAAAATTGTAAAAATGTCTACTCAAAATTGCTAAATTTTATGCCATGCATAGTATAATCTGTCAATGATGCTGGCAGAAACTTGTGGACTTGGTGTTTTAATATTACTTTAAAAGATGAAGTGACATACCCTTTCTAGTTTGTTAAAAATTATATATACATATATAGCATAAATACATGCACATGTATAATATATGTAATGTGGTGCATACATATATAGCAATATCTAAACACATTTTTGTGTCTATATAATTTTGGATAAGCATAAAGTGGTAAAATCATTATATGCCTTCTATTATTCTAGAAGGATATTATAATTAATAATAATGTATCTTATACTCCAAAATAACCAGAAAAGGACATTATGAATTTATATATGTCAATACTTAAAACATTTCTGAATCTTAAAATTATATATGCTTATATATATATATATATCACAATTTGATGGAGTTAAATATATAAACTATAAGTTAATGGGATTTGAGAGAAAGATTAACTATCTATTTTCATGTAAAGAATATCTCCAACATAACTTATCCTTCAAAATGATCAAGACTTTGGAATATTTTTCTGCAGTGGGCCTTACGAAATAATCAAAGTGATCTTCCTGGGCCGGCCGCTCAAACTGACAGGCAGCTGTTATCACTGATTGCTCATTCAAACACTTCCACATCTTCAAAACAAAAGGGAAGAAATCAATGGGACCAGAAGATGAAGTCTGAAAATTTCAAGGGAAAGATCATAGTGCTGGGGGAGATGCAAACACAAGGATCTGTTGACTTTAAAAATGCAGTTATTTTCATTATTAATGTCTGTTTATTCCATAACAACAAAGTGGGTAGGATAACAAAGTTTTAATTAAAGTTTCAGTCGGACCCTGCAGTCTGGCTGTGGGATCTTCAGGAGACTTGGGTCTTCTGAACTTACTTAGATCTGGTACCCCATGGCAAGGTTGCTTCCATTATAACCTGAGGAGCCCTGGACCAGCAAAGCACACTGGCCTGGTCCTGGAGCGGCGGAAGTATTTGCCCTTGTTTGCTTTTGTAAAATTGAACACAAATACGAAGTTTATTTCATGTCCTATAAAGTTCTCAGAGTTAATACACCCTTGCTCGAGCTCAGGATGACGGCGTGAAGACTTGGGGGTTAGGACCAGCGACATCGCTGTGAAGACTCCAGGACCAGGGTCTCATAAACAAGTCACAGACTGTGAGACAGAGCAGGTAGTAACACTGCAGGAAAAGAGAAAGCAGCGGAGGGGAAAAACATTGACATGTTCGGTTAAAAATAATCCTTCAAAAGGCCAAAGTTAACAGTTAAAACTGCTTTTTTTTCATCTAGAAATTGGCAAAAGATTTATCTAAAATGTTTATATTTTTGCCACCCCATAAATCAAAATTAGTTTTCCATTAAAAAAGTTGGAACCAAGATGACAATCTTCTTGCCAATTTTCAGCTAAATGCAAATGGAAACATCTGAGAGCTTAAACTAAAATCTGAGGTTTATAGATACACAGTACAGCTACTGCTTGCGCGGGTTACATTGTGAGCTCCGAGGAGCATATGCAGTTACGAATTCACAGTCAATGCAGATACGGAAAACAATTAATTTCCTCTTAGGAAGTCCAGAAACCCAAGCCCAGAGCCTATCTTTAGTTAGTGACATGTGTGACTTATTCAGCTTCCCCACTCTTTAATGATGATAGACTGCTTGTCCCTTCTGCTTGCTCCCCGAGTCTCACTCAGACTCTCTCGGGGTCCATAGACAAAGCCAGCTTCAGATGATCTGCCCTCCTCACACCGAGTTGTGCCCGTGAGCTTATTATTCTATTCTAAGACAACTACCTAGTAAATAGGTTGAGTGTAGTCAAGACACGCGGCGTGCTAGTTGGAGACACACAGCACTGTATACTACAGTCAAGTGAACTGACCTATCTCTCACCATCTTCTCAATACTTTGGATGCCTAGCACTGGCTTATTCTGTACCTGGGAGTTTGAATAACAAATGATGTTTCTATTCTGTTAATATTCATCCTGCAGTCTAAAGTTCCAAGAGACTTTATATGGGTTTCAATTATCGCTTCATCCTGAGATCCTGTTTAATGTCCAATATGCAGTGCTATTTCACAGACATTTCTTAAATGAATGAAATTGCTATGGAGCAATTTCTTTAATTTTTTCCACAATCTGACCACTGAATTACTAAATGCTCTATTCATACTAAATTTTCAAACTTCTATATGTCTTTAATGTCCCAAACCCGTAAACTGTATCCTGTTTTCCCCAAAGGTTGTCACGCTGTTCACATCCCTGCTTTCCCGTCTCACCCCAGACCATGGTGGTTATCAGCATTTTCAAGGGCTAGGTGGGTCCCTGCTCTTCACGCGCTGTTGAACTTCTTCCAATCCCACCCCCTGCCCCAGAGAAGCTATCAACATTTCCAGAAGAGGGAGAGAAGCTTGGCCTCTCCACAACAATTTTGAGATGAGAGTTCCAAAAGAACAGCAAGGAAACATGACAACACTTTTGTTTCTAAAGACGCTCTGTGTAGGTAAAGTGAGACCTCATCTGATCAGTTTTCATCCAGATTCCCTGATGTCTGCAGCAGGGAGAAATCACCTTCTTATTCTAGATGGTCTTATGGCTTTAAGGAGCTGGTCTCAAGAATGCCCTGTCCGTTCAAACTGTTAAGTCGGTATATGCAATCCCAGAGAACCTAGACAACAATGAGGACCCTAAGAGAGACTTACATAGAT
>LOEQ01004431.1:51561-84076 GCA_001685075.1 Bramus lutescens
CACTCACTGGAAGGGATATTTTCATAAAAGATCAAGCAAACGTACTGAAGATAGTGTGCTAACCAGGCAAACTTCCCCCTTAGCTCTTTGAGGACATGGGGCTGCGAACCAATCATGCTTTCAAAGCCATGGGCAGGATTTAAGAGACTATGTTCCGAGGGCAGACTGGCGAGCCAAGGAAGAGAAATTAGTTACTGTACCCTGTGCACCGACACTGGCTCTTGTTTGTAGCTGTATACTAGTACTTTTAAAGCAATCATGAGAAAACAGAGCCAAAGGCCCCTTCTATGAGAGAAACAAGAGGCACAGACTGAACTTGAATAAGCCGAGACTTTAGTGTGTTTGACACAGCAAAAAATGCACAACTAATGGAGAGAACGGTCAGATGGAAGACTATTGTGTGGCCCGGTGTGCCCGGAACACTGTGTTGGGGCCTGTTTTATGTCCCCAAGATCCTGTATACGCGAATGTGATAGAGTTTGTGAGGCGGAAGTGCATGTATTTGAAATTATTGAAATTATTTTTAAACAAAATTTCAGACAGAAAAAAAAGAAGCAGCTTGAAGTTTTGTCTTGGAATTGTACAAGTGGCAGAGGAAGAATGAGCTAAAACCATCCCTCCCAGACTCTTTTATCAACCGACCTAAGACAGCAAAATAAAATATCTTCCTTAGATGCTAAACGTCAAAAACAAAAGTCAAACAATGTATGGACATACATGCATCTTTATGGTCTACATTCCCAATGTTAGAGTTGGCAAAATAGTGTTAGCCATTGCTTATACAAAGATGGAGTCTACTCCTTCCTATGAGTAAATATGGATTTGAGGCATTTTCTCTGACCTTTATAAAATGCTATGGCAGATTATGTTACTGCATTTTCGTCTTCTATATACAACATGAAGGTCACTTATGTTCTGTAATGAGCGAAGGTCTATTTTACTAATGTTTTCCATATCATATTCCCAACTTGATCTCCAGATTTACCCTTGGAGTCTGGAAGTCATTGGGCAGACCAATTGATTGTCTAGAGTTAAATGAAAAACTAATTCCAAGGAAAGGCACAGTTGAGGGAAACAGGGATTCAGAGAATGACTTAATTTTCACATTAAACAAATCCAGGTGATTTGTCTCTTTCTCCAGTGTGTGTTAACCTTCTGCAATTGTTTTCCGATTTTACTACGGAGAAAGCTTTGCTTTTGCTCTCATAAATATTCCAAAGGATTCTGCAACTTGTCTTTCCATTCCACAAGCCTTTGCTTCCCCCAGGGAAATCTTTCCCTGAACTCTGTGGATTTTCCTCACTGTTTCCAGCTTCTCTCTTGACTGTTTCTTCCTTCCCTGAGAAACTCAAATCGGTGATTCTTCAGACCCAGACAAATGAAAGAGAACGCCTCTGACCGCCTGACCTTCTCTTGTTCTGCACGCAGCAGGACGAGGTACAAGTTTCTCTGAAGAGAGTATCATGTTTTTTCACATATCAATCAATCAATCAATCAATCACACACACACAAAATCAAAGTAAGAAATATTTTATGTGAAGATAAAATATACAAGGGAGTTTAGATTTGATGATACTACAGGAGTTCCACTGTGAGTTTCCCCCACAGGATATCTGAGAAGGAGGCAAAATAAGAATCAGTATTATTGATATCTTGTATCCTTTCCAATTTCATCAAACTCCTTCAGCTTGGAATTCAAAAAAAATCAGGTACCCTGGGGAAAATATGAAAATAGCATATCCTACAATGTAGTCCTTAGCCTTTGCTTTATCTTCCTCCCTAAATTATTTCAAAATTGTTCAGAATCAAGGGAAATTCCTTTTTTTTTTAAAAAAAAAAAGACAAATTTTAAGTTCATACCCTGAGAGGGCATCAGTCACACACACCAACATGAATGGAAGGTGCGTATCTGTATGTACCACACAACAGGTAGCATTGACGACAGTATGGAGGCCCAGGGAAACTGGCAACACGCCTTGCCCTTATGTCCTTGTGCATTCAAGACAGTGGCCACCAGCGAGCCAATACTGTAAGGATGCTTCCCTAAACACGACGGGTTTTGCTGTCTTCCTTGTGGTTACTTTGTTCCCTTGCTCTCCGCACCTCTCTTAGCCCCTGCCCACAACCCTGTCCAGTTATCGGAAAGCACAACATCCTTGTGGTGGACACCTAACCTTCACGAAGGGGTAATGCTAGTTGTAAGTTGTTTGTGTTTGTTGTGTTTTTCTTCTCAACGGGAATGAGTGTGTACACACACACACACACACACACACACACACACGCTGATTGGTTCTTTTAGTACAAGCAGGGAAAATACAGTGAAATTGAAGAGCTTCCTAGGTGTTCACATGACAACCTGAAAGAAGACAGTCGTATTGGGTCTGTTTGCTCCTGTTCATATTCTTGCTGTCCTTACAGCTGACACAGCAAGTTAGTGCCAGTCGCCAGTGGTTGGGTCTGTCACTAATTTCTAAGGGATTTTTTTCCTTCTCTTTGCCGAAAACATCCTGGGGAAGTATTCTAGATTTGGTCCTAAATATCCTTTATAGTTTTATGTACATTTTATGTTGTTCTGAACATCCAACTATGTAGAAGATAGATCCATTTAGTAGCAGTGAGATGTAACAGAACCCAAGTTTTAATACCTGCGATACAGTAAACCAGTAGCTTTGAGTTATATTACCCATCGTAAACTTTTTTAACCTGTGGCTCATTTTCAAAATAATAAACGTAACTATTCCATAAAAATATCTCAACGCAGAAGAGCCAGAAAAGTGAAGGACGTGAGCAGATGGCACATCAATCTTCTGCGTTTATACAATTTGTTTTTTTAACGCAAATAGTGTGGGTTGCCTGCTCATGCCTTGGATATCTGTTCCAAAGATGAGCACATTTTCTTATCTTTCTGGATCAATGTGACATTTGCAGTTATCATAAAATGGGAGCCCATTTAATGATGCTAATGCTTTCTTAATGTAAAAATAAAATCACCTTCTTTATAAAAGCAAACAAATTAAAAGTCCCAAAGAGACCATTGAAATATGTGACATTTGCAGTTACTGGTAGCTAAATGGCTTGATTACATACAGGTAAAAAAAAAAGTCTGAAAAGCCTTGTTTATGTTCATTTATCACAGCATCAAATATGAGTTCTATATTCCCCTATGAGCAAGTCAGTAAATACAGATATGTTTGTATAATGAAGCTAGTTAAGTTAAAGATTGTTTTCAGATAATGCAGCTAAATGTGAAATCATTAAACAACTTTAACTTTTCGAAGAAGGATCGTTTTTACTTTTCGTGTGTCCTTAAAAATAAATAATAGTATTTCTCAAAGGTGATTTTTTTCTTTCAAAACCAAAAGTCATGTTTTAAAGTAGAAGAGTAGCTGAAAATCTAGAGGCATTAATTGAAAAAAAAAAAACACAACAAAAAATAAAATACAAAAAAACACAAAAAAATAAAAACAACAACAAATTTAATTCAAGAAGTGGTTCCAGGGCATAACTGCCCCTCCCCCTCACTCTCTTCCTGAGCTTTCTCTGTGACCTACCCAGTCCCCTGTGCTGGAAGTTACTCAGCCGCTTCCAGGGCAGCCAGCTCTCGGGATTTATTTCCCTTTTTGTGTATTGTTATATCTGCTTTCCATGTTTCGTACACATACCCAGAGGCCTTCTGGCAGCTCATATACTTTTCAAAGCCAGCTTGAGAAAGCAAATCGTTTTCCTTCCTGCGAAGGCAGCTGGTTCTTGCCTACCACCTTTCAACATAAGGGAGTTATGGTCAGTAATTCCAGAGGGTTGAGAGAGTTGGCAATTGATGAGAAGGTGGGGGAGATAAATATCAAATTGGCATCCACTCGAAGGATGAGCTAATAGAAAATTCAGGGTACACTGATGTCAGAGACCCCAAAGGCACTGTTGATGATTCTTAAAGCCAAGGGAGACAAAACAAAGGACTGCGACCTCAGAGACGTTCCCAGAAGCAGGTGGGATCCATTTTAGATATTTGTCACTTTTTATAGTGCCATTTTGTGTGACGTCATCATTGGCCCTTCGCCGATGGGTGGCCCATGCTGGCAATGGTCTTCCAGGTGTTTGTTACAGGATACACACACCCAGTCTGAAATAAAGCTGATGAAGGGAGGCATATTTAGACCTGAGAAATAGGACCTTTATGGCAGCAATGAAACATTGCTCAGACTCAGGCCTCTGGACCCAGGCTTAAGATGAAGTCATACAACTCAAAATAATAAAATCTTATTTTGGAAAGAACATAAACTCATTGGTGGGACAGTTTAGTTGCAGGGGGGAGACTTTTCATCTGCATATTCATTCAATCATCTATTTACCTGTAAATAAGTATTTGGCAGTCATGCAAATTTGGGAGCCGTGGAGTAAGCAGCAACCAGAAAAATGGGGCAAGTTTCTGTCTTTGCTGAACTTGTGACTTACTGGAGAAAGTATAATTGAACAGAATGTCCTTTATGACCTTTTAAGGGTTTATATTTATTTCTGCTATGAGGGGTGTGGTGGGGAGGGACTGATGTGTGAAGGTCAAATGGCAGCTTGTGGGAGTGGGTTCTCCCCCTACTCTACGTGTTCTAAAATTGGACTCAGGTGATTACTTTGTACCAAATATCTTCACCTACAGAATGTTCCGGCCACTGTGCGACTAGTAATTTGAGAACAAAAGTACTATCAAAATTGATATTTCCATTTTTCTTACAGGAAAATGGAGATGCGTATTGTTTAGGAATCATAAGAGGAAAGGAGGTTGTTCCCAGTAGACAGATGTGAGTGGAAGGGCTCCATGACATTGGGTACGGAAGGGAGATGAAACCCTCTCAGGAGGGCTCAAGTGGATCAGGGTGAACGAGTGATAAACAGAGAGGGCAGAGAGATTTCTAGAATCCAAAGAAAAGGGGATCTTGAGATCCTGAAGAAATCTATGACCGGCAGAGAGAAAAGATGGGGAAAATTACCTAGACTTTTGAAGAGGATGGGGGTTGTCGCCATGGAAGGGCAGACCCTAAAATGCTTGAAAAGGCAACAGCACAGCCTAGGTGGGAAGATTTCACTTTCGGTAGCTGAAGAATGGCCATCCCGGTTTTACAGACCTGGTCAACATCTCACGCTGAGTCACAATTCTCATAAAACGTCTTTAGAGTTCAGCGTAATGGCCCGCAAGTAGCTGCTCAAGAAAGCATTGTAAAATGGAGTTCAAAGGATGTAAAGGCTGAATTAGCCTGAAGTCGGCAACTTAGACCAGAGGACAAAGTTCCAAGATGTAAATAAGCCTGGGGAAATGGTAGTGGCTGTTTGTTAGAAGTTCGGAGAAGCCAAGAGTGGATTTTGCTGCACGGGTCTGGAAGTTCAGCCCAGTGGCCCTGATTTGAGACCGAGGCAGCAAAATCTACTCTTCTTGGCTTCTTCCAGCTTCTAACAACCGCTACCATTTTCCCAGCCTTGTTTACATCTCATAACTTTGTCTTTAAATTGTCTTCTCCTCTCGACTTCTATTACACACTTTCCTGCTAATCTATTATAAAGCCAAGCATGATGGCATTTGGACCTGTGTGTATGTGTGTGTGTGTGTATGTGTAGGTGTGTGCAGGTGTGTAATATCCACATACATAATTCTATGTAATATGGTATATATGCACACAGATATCACATATATTTTATGCATATATGTATATACACAGTTTATGTATAATCTATACAAGAATGTTTATGCACACATGTGTGCACACACACGCACACACACATACACAGAAATGTAACATGAGGGCCAACTGTGGGGATTTTCATCCTGCCCAGTACCCCACAGCAGGCAAGCCCCAAAGAAAATCACACAGAGGTCCCCATAAGATTATAAACTGATTGACCCATTAGCTCAGGCTTCTTATTACCTCTTATCACTTATATTAACCCATTGTTCTTATCTATGCTAGCCAAATGTCTCAGTACCTTCTCCAGTGGGGCAGATCACATGTTGCTTCTTTGGTGGTCTGGGCTGGACTGTGAGGAAATGGGCTTCCTCCTTCCCAGCATTCTCTTGTGCTACACAGAAACACACACATATGTGCTAGATGCTATTCTGTACTTTCAGTTCAAAAGTTTTATCCTCTTGGGGAAGTTCCATGGTAAAAATTATTATTTTTTCATATTTTTTATTGATTTTTATTGAGCTCTACATTTTTCTCTGCTCCCCTCCCCGCCTCTCCCTTCCCCTTCAATCCTCTTCCAAGGTCCCAAGCTCCCAATTTACTCAGGAGATCTTGTCTTTTTACTACGTCCCATTTAGATTAGATCTATGTATATCTCTCTTAGGGTCCTCATTGTTGTCTAGGTAAAAATTATCAAAATAAAATTATTTCTATGTATTCCTTGTCCGTCATCACATAATGCAAATTATACCCCTGACTTTAGAATGGATCCCTGATGAGACATGGTAGAATGCAAACTGAATATCACTTTAAACATACAATAGCACTCAATTTCTACAGTTATTACGTGAGATAATAGCCCTATTTAATACACAGTGTGCATTGCGTAGAGCAATTCACTAACTGTGGTCACACTGCCTGTTGGAAGTATATCCTTGAGTTATAATTAAGGTATTCTGACCCTCACACTCAGAATCACTTTATAATACCTCATATCTCTCTTATTACTGAGAGGCAGAGTGGATTAGGTGGCAGATTCCCTGGATCCTTTGCTGCATGTCATGATTCTCATGATTATGTCACACATTGCTCGGCAGATTCTCAGTAGATCCTTTCATGATGAACAGCTGAATGGATCATTTTTACCACGAGACTTAAATAGCTACTCTCCTTAGGATGTGATTGAGGCAAAAAGAAAAAGATCATGTAAATTATCGTTGAATCAGTGAATCACAGGAACATCAACACAGAACATCAAAAACGAGCTCATTTTCCAGAGAGCGCTCACCTCTTCAGGCTGCTGTTAAGCAAATGGTCACAGAGCTACCAAAAATAAATTCTTAAAGACAGACACAAATTATCTTTGGAGACATTATTAAAGGAAGATATGCTTTTTTCCGTATTTCTTTTGTTTCAGACAAATTTGTACCATTTTTGTTTCTTTTTTAATTACATGGCTTACTAATGTTAGCAGGACTTGAGAGCGTCTTTCTCTGGATTTTGTGGCTTTTACAGGAAAAGCCGAGCTACAATTAGTAAATCTTCTTATTAAGTCATGGCAGAACATGATTTCTGGGCATGCCAAGGCCATGGCTACTGACTCGTCTTCTCCAGTAATCCTTGGCATGCATGTGATGGACGGATGTCACACGATTTCTCTCCGAAGTGAAGGACAGATTCATGCTGGTATTTTTTTTTTTTCTGGAGAAATCTTGGTTGAAAGCACCAACAGTGATACAACTTGGTTCATTTTGTCATTTTTTTTTACTCCCTTGAATTACTACATAAATATTAATAGCTAAACACATCGCAAACAGGTGGAGCTCATTCTGTCTCTGGAGCGCTGCCACCGCTATGTGATAGCTCAGACGGGTAACGAGATTTTCCATGTGGGGAGAGCGGTCTGTCGTTCCATGCCAACCCCGTTGGACACACCCTTGGCTCGGACCTCTTTATTTCCTGTGACATCTCTGTGACAGCCTTCTTGGCCTTTTAACAGTTCATTCAGTAGAGCGGGAGGGAGTAACACGTTCCGTTTGAGAGCCACGTTCCCTTGACTGTGTCTCTGGGTACTTTTCCCTCTCACGGTGGCTGTTTCCGATCAGAACACGGAAGGGAGTCCCCAAGGTTTCGAAGGTGCACCAGCTAGGCACGGGCTGTCGTGGCAGCGCATCCAATCCCTGTGCTCCTGGGGACCTTCTCAAGCGAAAGAAGTCACACCGTGTGACCGTAGGTCATGTGAGAAAGCCTCTCTCTAGTCACCTGCTTGGGAAATGCAAAGCCTGAATTTAGGTCATTTAAGGTAATTATTATTTTACAGTCCACACGTTTATGAATGGCTTAATTGCTCTCAAAGGTTTTAGAGAGACAGATGTAATATTGTCTTCCATTCACGCTGATTGATTTTATGTATATGCATATTGATTTTCAATTTATATATTTTTAATGCAGTTAAACATTTCAGAATAAAATCCAGAAAGCTTTCTTATTTCCACCCCTGTAGATTTAATAGTACATACATTCCTTCAGTGTCATTATTCACAGTTTATTTAAATATACTTGTTTTCATAAAAAATAAACATGAGAATTGGTCTGGAATGTGTTGGATGCATGTGCTTCTGTGTAATTATTTTAGGGATGAAAATACATGAGTTTTTATATTTACAAGTTCTTCAACTTTTTACTGTCAAAGGTTGACTATTGGTTTGATTATGACAACTTAGAAGTCTCACGCCCAAACCCAAATGTTTCATCTTTCAAATAATACGTATTGAAGAAGTTCCTCATGTATTGAGACAAAATTTAGATTTGGTGACTTTATAGAAGTTGTTTAGATTGAAGGCAAAATTGGATTGTCACTATCATCTTATTGATGAGTTTATGCATATTATTAAACAAAAACAAAACCTCAAGATCAAGATCACATGCTCTATTTTATCAAAGATAATGCAAACAAACCTCTTTGACTTTAGCTTTTACTACCCACTTAATATTCTTCCTTAAAACATATTAAACTGTTAAATTTTCTTAATTTGTGTGATATTTTTCCTTCTCTGGTTCTTGTCTAGGTCCAAAGACTCCCTACCCACAACACCCAGTATTTTTCAGGAACTTACCCAGTGTTCTTGGGAAAGGGGCCCTGACCAGCTGGTGTGCAACATTCTTAAATGATTTAAACAGAGGTAGGAAGTGTCCAGCGACCTGAAAAAGAATCATTTGTGGGAGATCAGATGCACAGATTCCATTTTCACTACCTCAGGTAGTCAGTTTTGTTATAAAGATTAATGCTGACAGGACTTAAACCCACAAGTTACACAGCTTTTCCTCAGATTACCCTGCAAACTCACTACAGAAACCCAGATCCCAGCCTCCCCCCGCACACTCACTTAGCAAGAGACCTTAAAAATTGAATTCCATGTTTAAATGTTAAGAATGATTATACATTAACAAAGTAAGTGATGGGTGACAGAAATCAAACGGTCCCATCTTACTCTCTCTCCTTACAGAAAATAAAAATTTTAAAAGTCAAATAAACAAGGACAAGAGACAGAAAGCAGGCTGCCTTCTGACAGGTGGCGATTTAAAATCTCAGCTCCAAGTTTTCTTACTCATCCATTAAGCAACACTAAACACTAGTATGATAGACACTTGTCGTCCAGCTCTTGGTTGGTTAAGGGAATTATAACAGAAGTTCAAGGTCACCTTTGGCTACACGATGAGTCCAAAGCTCACCTGTGCTGGATGGGACCCTGTGCCAAACAAAGAAACAACGTGGAAAGTATGAAGTACCAGTTACATAGCTGAGGGTGTGTGTGAATGCTAGTGTCCTCCATAGACTCAGGAATTTGAATACTGTACCCCTAGCTGGTGTGGTTTAGGGGGTTGATGCGCCTTGCGGGAGGATGTATGTCATTGGGAGCAGCCTTTGGGAGTTCATAGTCTTGTCCAGTTTCTAGTTCACTCTCTCTGCCGTGAGAGTGAGGGGAGATCTTACCTCTCCGTTTCCTGCCACTGCCTCTACGCTTGCCGTTTTCTGCCATGATGAAATCTGATCCTTGTGGAACCATGAGCCATGACAGTTTTTTTTCCACCACAAGTTGCATACGTTCATTGCGTCTGATTGCAGCAACAGAAAAGTAATTAACACAGAAGTCGGCACCAGGGTTTGAATGTTGCTGTGAAGCAGCTGACCATACTGTTTTCAGGCGGAATGTGGAAGATTTGAACTTTGGACTGTCAACACATTTAAATGTTGTGGGCAGAACCTCATAGGCTGTTCTAGTTCAAGCCTGGAATGCTGTGGTACTAGGAATAATGCAGGACTGTAGGGGCTTGGCTCAAGCTATTTCAGAGAGAAGCAAAGAATTTAATGGTTCTTGTGCTAGGGATCATTCTGGTGATATTTCGACAAAGAATCACTTTGACTTCTGTCCTTGTCCTAGGAACTGGCTAACGCTAAATTGAAAGGGAATGGGCTAATTTTTTGGTGGGAGAAATTTCAAGACAGCACAGTGCTGAATCTGTGATGCATTTACTACTAACAACCCCTATGCCGGTATGTACTGGGAGAGCAAGCAGGGCAGAAGGAAATGCAAAATGCACCCTGGAGAGGAGCAAAGAGTCCTGGGCAGCTGGGGGTCAGAGCAAACACTTCAGCTAAAGGAGAGTCTGTGAGTTAACATTAAAGAGATGAACAAGCAGAGGCGCCCACTCTGGTCTGAGATCAGGTGGAAGGTGCCCCAAGGACGAGACCCCATCAACTAAGCTTTTAACTTGTGAAAGGAGAAATGTAACATGAGGGGCTGCTTGTTGGGCTTTACTGTCCTGCCTGGTTCCTACAGCTGTTTAGCCCCAAAGAAAATCACGCAGAGATCTCTATACGTTATAAAAGCTGATTGGCCCATTAACTCAGGCTACTTATTACCTCTTGTAGCTTATATTAACCCATTATTCTGATCTATNAGCGTTTATTTAAAACATGATTGACAGAATACAGACAATTCTCCCACACCAGAGAAAAGATGAAGGAGGAGGTTTCTGCCTCTCAGCTGCACACAAAAAAACGGGACTCAGAAAGTTATATTTAGGAACATATATGAATGTATTTAACACTTGTATTAACAGTTAATGAAAAAAGAGGCCATGAATTTGAAGGAGAGGGGAGAAGGGTATGTGGGAGAGTTTGGAGGAAAAAAGAGGAAGAAAGCTAAGAAAAGAAAAAAAAAAGAAAAGAAAAGAAGTCACTGCTAACATGGCCCCGAGGAGCCAGGGTTGTCCCAAATTGGCAGGGGATTCAGCAGCATTGTCCATGCGACACTTGCTCCTGGCTTTGAAAGCAAGAAAAATGCAAGATTGATGGTGCTGTGGACGCGTCCTTCACATTTTCAGAGAACTTCTGAGATCAGGGAACATGTGGCAGGAGAGTCCCTACGTGGAGGCCCCAAGAGAGAGCAAGTACCTCTGAGAGGACGCTGTGCAAAACCAAAGGCCAAGCCTGAGTTTCTTTAGAAACCTCAGGATGCTGGGTTACCAGAGCTGTGAGACACCTGCCCAGGAGGGGTCTGCAGGGAAAGAAGCCGGCACAGCAGGGGTGGGGTTTAAGAGGGTGGGGTGAGCAGGGGAGGACATGGAGTCAGCTGAGGCAGTTGGAACCAAAATCGGAGATAACAGCCATGGAACCCCAGGACTTCGTATTTACTCTGCTGGGTGTCTGCCTCGTTTGGGGGCTGGTATTTCCTTGCTATGCCCCTGTTCCTCCACTTTGGAAAGGATATGGGTCATTGTGTTTTCTCATGGGAACAGAAAAGTTGTTAATCAAATAGGCCATGTGAATAAATTATCTCACTTTAAGCCGCGGTTATTTGGCGTTGGTGGTGGTAGATTTTGTTTTGTATGCTTGAGACAGAAACTCACTATGTAGCCCAGGCTAGCCAGAATCTTATACTCCTTCTGCCTTAACTCTTGATTTCTCAGGTTGCAAGCATGTGCTAGGCCCAACAATTTTATTTTCTGGGATATGTAATTTCATGGGATATGGAGTATTATTTGTCTCTTAAAATGGAGCTTTAAACAAATCCTTGAAAAAAGACAACTTTCTTTGCTGAACGAATATATAATATTCGATTATGTATTGATTAATATATTGGTTTTACCCAGTACATAATTATACCAATTTGTGATTGATATGATCAAACATAATACAATATATAATTGTATCAATAAAAATTATCAATATAAATCAATTATGTATTAATTAATGTATTGTAATGTGTTTATAATACATAATTGTATTGATATGTCATCAAAATATGATACAATATATAACTGTATCAATACAAATCATTCAATACACATTGAATAATTCAATACATATTGTATTGAATAATGGAAAAAGTACAAAAATATTTGCTGAATGAATACATACATACATGTATAGTGATACACGTATAATGTAATGAGGGTATGTGTGTACGTGTAGAAAATGGCATTTGGGCAAATATAATGAAACCCTCCTTGGGGGTTTGTAAATCATTTTGCAATTAATAAGATTGATAAAATATTGAATATCTAGCAACAGTTAAACATCAAGAGGCGGGGATAATTCAGTAATAGAGAAAAGTCTACTTATAAATAGGATCACTCATATGCACCTTTATTAAAAATATGAAATATTTTATTGTATTTCTCCGAAGAAAATTTAAAAACTCACCATTGTCATCATCTGACAACTACTTCTTGAAATCTTGGCTGAGCCTGGAACTCTTTTAGAATCTGAAGGCTTTTTAAATTAACAAGACCAAAGGACGGAAGCGAAAGAGAGGACACAGGAGGTGAAGTGTGTTCTGGGAAGGCAAACACGTCCTGAACTTTCAATTTTTGCCTTCTTCCTTCCCCTCCTTGTCACCAGAAAGAGTCCTTGGAGGTCTAGCAAATGTTCTCCTTGCTGCTGGAAGTACTGGCCGTGAGCCTGAATTGAGACAACCCCTTTTGCAAAGTCCCAACTTCAGAGATTCAAGTCCTCTGTGACAGAAGTCTCAAAAGTGCCATCTCTGGGGCCATTTGTTAAAACAGTGACCAAATCTGCCTCGGTTGATCAGCATTGGTATAATGTCAGTATAATACTACAGTAGCTGACCGACGTTAGGCACCGTTCTCTTTTCCTCATTCTAAAGGATACCACTAAGCCCATTTACTACTAAACACAAATTACATACACTGTGTTCAAATCCCCACAAAGCACTTCTAGAAAAGTGAATCATAGAGAAATACGAGGGGGATTCTGAGTAATGGCTGTAGATGAGTAATTGGTTGGTAGACCAGAGGCCAGAAAGAAGGGCCCCCCAATGCAAATATAAGATTGTTGTCAGTTGATATGTTTAGTGGTGTGTACAAAGTCATACGGTTTCAAAATTAGTATTTATCCACAAAGTAGTGGATTTCGTTCTAGCTTTAAATTTTATTTTAATTAATATATTTTTCATTTATTTTGCATACCAACTACAATTTCTCCTCCGTTCTCTCCTCCTGTTCTCTGCCCGCCCCCACCTCCAACCTACATTCACCTTTCCTCTGTCTCAGATCAGAAAGGGCCAGGCCTCCCTTGGGCTTGAGCAAAGCATTGTACATCAATAGGAGGCAGGACCAAGGCTGGGCAAGGCTGGGCAAGGCTGGGCAAGGTTCCCAAAGGCCAGCTCAAGGGCCAAGAACAGATCTGATCTCACTGCTAGGCATCTAACACACAGACCAAGCTACACAGCTGTCACACACACGCAGAGGACCTCAGTTAATCCCATGCAGGCTCCCTAACGTTGGTCCAGGTCAGCTGTCTCTGATTCCCCCATCATGACCTTGACCCCGTGGCTCGTACAATCCCTCCTGCCTTGCTCTGTTATGTACACATGTTATTGCACCATATTCATGTTTAGCCCCATTACCATCCCCTATTACGCCACTACATTCCGTCCTCCAAAGTGATATGTCCTCTACCTTTCAACAGTGTGTGGGCACGTATCTGTCTGTGTCTGCGCCCGCATGTGTGTGTTGAAAGTTAGATCTAGATTCTACGTGTTAGAGAAAACATGGGATATTTTATAGGACTCGATATTAAGCTCTCTTCCTCTCTCACACACTTTAGACATCCCTTTCTCCTCTGCTCACCATCCTACCTACATGTTATAAGATTCCACAAATGAGAGAAAACATTTTGTTTGCTTGATATTAGAGTCCTCAGTTATATTTATTCTCTAAATATAACATGCTTTTGTTATTTTTTATGATTTAACAAAACTCACATATATATATATAGAGAGAGCATATATAATAAAGGATGGATACACAAGTGTCTCTTTAGTATGCTGATGTAAAACACTTTGGTTATATATCCAGGAATAATATACACAGATCCTATGGATGACTCTATGGTGACTACGATAATTTCTTCTTCTGTGCATTCTCGCGAGTATTCGCCTGCTTTCTTGATGATAGGCACACTGACCAGGGTGAAGCTGAATCTCAGGCTACTTCGAACTTTTTTTCCTTCATGGATAAGACTGTTAAGAGTCTTTTCAATATTTGCTGGTCATTTCTATTCCTGCTTATGGAAACTGCGTTCGATTGCCTGTGGACTGACTGTATGATCGGGTTTGGGCAAGCCATTGATGGTGCCTGAATATTAAGTGATTCCCCATAAGAGCTTTCCAGTTTTAGTTCTAATATATATATGAAAGAGAGAGAGATCCATCTAAAATAATATATATTCCATTTTGGAAGTGATTTTTGTGCAGCTGAATGACAAGAACTTAGTTCCATTCTTCTATACATGAAGACTCAGTTTTCCCAGCTACATTTGCTATCTTTTCTCTTTTATGTGTGTCTTTGACCTTTTCATATCTGGAGCTGTATCGTCTGGTTCTGGACCCACTATTCTAGTCCACTGGTCTACTGTTGGGTTTTAAGCCACTATTATTCTCGCTTTGTTACCATGACGCCTTAGCACAATTTGAACTCAGGTATTTCGATCCTTTCAGATATTTTTATATTTTTCCCCTGCTTAGAATTGCACTGACTCTTTGGAGCATTTTATGCCTCCTGATAAATTTTCGTATTGCTTTTTTCTAAATCTGCAATGATTGTTGTTAGAATCTTCTGAATATTATATTAACATGTTCTTCACTTTCAATATCATAATTACTTTATTAATTCTGCCAATCTGTGTGCATTGTAATGTTTCTTTCATAGTAATGTTTTCACTATAAATGACTTTGATATCCTTAATTAGGCTTATTCTTATGAGTTGGTAGTTTGAGGCTATCATAAACGGCATTTTCCTGCTATTTTTTTCTTGATAAGTTCATTATTAGCACATAGGAAACCTACTAATTTGTATGTTTATTTTGCACCATAAACTTTACTGAAACTTTTTGTTACAATCAACAGTTTCCTGGTAAAATATTTAGAATTATGTCATCTTTAAATAAGAATGAGACAATGTCTGTCTTTACTGTTTCTGCTCCCATCCCTTTCCCTGTCTTTCTGCTGTAGCTAAGACTTCAGACTCCATATTGAATGAGAGTAGAAAGAATGGATGTGATGTTTTGCTCTTATTTTTAAGAGAATTCTTTCTATTCTTTCCTATTTAGGATAATGTCGCAATGTGTTGGGTATGTTGTGTTATGTTGTGTAATGTCGCAATGTGTTGGGTGATTATATTGTGATATGTTCCTTTTCTCCTGATTTTTTCAGGTTTTCCATTAAGGGATGGTGAACTTTGTCAAACACCTTTTTCAATCTATTGAGATCAACATGCTATTCCTCCCCGAGTCTTATTATAGATTGCATTACACTTATCAGTCTATGTAGGTGAAAGCATCCTTGTATGCTGCATTGAAGCTGACCTGGTCATGTCCTACGATGCACTTGATGTTGGTGAATTCAGTTTCTAAATATTTTGTTGAGAACATTTACTCATCTGTTTACTGGGGAATTAGTGCATGTGTGTGTGTGTGTGTCTGTGTCTGTGTGTATGTGTGTATGTGTGCATGTGCATGTATGTGTGTATGTGTGCATGTGCATGTGCATGTATGTGTGTGTACGTGTGCATGTATGTGTGTATGTGTGTGTGTGCGTGTGTGTGTATGTGTGTATGTGTGCATGTGCATGTATGTGTGTGTGTCTGTGTGTATGTGTGTATGTGTGCGTGTGCATGTATGTGTGTGTATGTATGTGTATGTGTGTCTCTGTGTATGTGTGCGTGTGTGTGTATGTGTGTGTATGTGTGTCTGTGTATGTGTGTATGTGTGCGTGTGCATGTATGTGTGTATGTGTGTCTGTGTATGTGTGTATGTGTGTGTGTGCATGTATGTGTGTGTGTGTATGTGTGTATAATGTATCCTTATTTGTCTTCTTATCTGACTTTACAGAACTAGCTTGATAGTGTTTCCTCCTTTTGCATTTTATGTAATAATTTGAGGATAACTTAGTTAGTTCTTCTCTGAATTTTGGTAGAATTTAGCAGCAATTTTTCCCATTCTGAACTTTCTCCATTGCGAAACTTTCAAACTCATTGCTCACTATGGATCATTTTAAGTTGTTTATTTCCTCCTGATTTAATTTTGGTACGTCATATGTATCTAAGAATTTTTCCATTTCTTGTAAGTTTTCAGTTTTTTAGAATATAAGTTTTCAGAGGATTTCCTAATGATCTTCTGGATTTCATTAGTGTCTTTTTCACTGTGCCCTTTTCATCTCTAATCACGTTAGCTTAAGTCTTATCTCTCTGTCTCTTGGTTAGTTTGGTGAAGGGTTTATTGATCTTGCTTATTTCTGCAAGGAATCAACTTTTATTTTATTGATTGAACTATTCTTTCAGTCTCTATGTCATTAGTCTGTTCTGGTTTTTATTATTTTTCTCCACTTCCCACATTTGGCTTTAGCCATTTTCCTGAGACTGGAAGTATATTATGAGGTTATTTAATTGATATCTTATTGACACTTTAATGAAAGAAGGAAGGCACTCCTAACTATAAATCTCCATCTTGGAAACGCCTTTGCTGTGTTCCAAATGCTCTGATAACTTTTGCTTTTATTTTCTTATTGCCTTATTATGTGTGTGTGTATGTGTGTGGACGCATGCACACACATGTTTGCAAATGATGGTACATGGCTCTCTCGTGTAGTATAACATGGATGGTTCTTGGGGGTTGGTTCTTTCCTTCCACTGTGGGTTTTTCTAGAACATAGTTTAGGTCATCAGGCTTGTCAAACACGTTATTTTTTTAACTTGTTGAGCTCTCTCCAGATTTTTTAATTCATTTTTATTCAATCATATGAAGATTTTCATTCCTTTTCTAATTTTTTCAATAAGCCACTGATTGTTCATGAGAGTATTCCGTAAATTCCAAATAGCTGTCTAGTTCCTGTGGTTTTTTTTCTTGGTACTGACTTATAGTTTAAATATAGTAAGTATTTCAATTCTTTTGTGTTTGAAAGGGTACTTTATAGCCTAAAATGTGATCGATTTTAGAGAAAGTAGTACGGACTGCTGAGAAGAATGTGAAATCTATGAATCTTGATTATTGTGAGATTAAGTATTATATCAATGGGTGCTGTATAAAGAAACTCTGAAACTTATCTTTCTGCTTATCATAGTAGGATTTTGAAGGCACTCACCTTATTGTATCATCTATTCTGATATTATGTTAATTGATTTTGATGAAATTGGGGACACAACATTTGGTGCATATATATTCACAAGTGTTTATATCTTCCTAGATATTTTTCTTATTATAAGATACTAATTTTTTTATCTCTTCTAATATTAATTGAAATACACCTTGTCAGTTAATAGATGAACTACCATAATTTGCTTTGAACTTCCATTTAGTTGGTAAAGTGACTCTGTCTTTTCATTCCCAGCCTGGAAGCATCTGCCAGGGCACAGTTGTAGAGACAACAATAGAGAGTTTGATTTAGTTGTTAAGGAAGTGGTTGTTCTGTGTATTTTAAATGAAGAGTTAAGACTTCCTACAATCAGGGACATTGCTGAGATGTTTGCTACTTCCTGTAATTTTGTATACGGTTGTTCTGCCTTCTCATACTATCTCCCCTGATGTGGTAGTCCTCTCTGTATGCTATGATTACCATTAAGAATAAAGAAACTGCTTAGGACCTATAGCAGGGCAGAACCTAGTTAGGCATGGAAAGCTAAACTGAATGCTGGGAGGAAGAAGGGCGGAGTCAGGAGATACCATGTAGCCCTGCTGGAGACAGATGCTGGAACTTTAGCCGGTAAGCCACAGCCACGTGACCATACACAGATTAATAGAAATGGGTTAAATTAAGATGTAAGAGTTAGCCAGTAAGAAGCTAGAGCTAATGGACCAAGCAGTGATCTAACTAATACAGTTTCTGTGTGATTATTTCGGGGCTAAGTGGCCGGGAACCAACAAGTGGCTCTCGTTTCCAACACTCCCCTCTTACCATTCATTACAAGTTTCCTGAGTTTCTGTATTGGAAACAATGGATTTTCCCTTAATTCTCCTTTTTTTCTCACATTTTCCTTTCATGAAACTAATTCTCAGTTCCTTTCTGTTGACTAAGAATATCTTTTTTTTTCTTCCTCTATGTTTAAGATTTCTGTAAGTATATTATCTCTGTGCCATTGAGTTTTCTTTCCATTGATACTATGCCCAATCTTTCTTAAGTCTGACGTTTTCTATCCCAAGTCTTCTCCTCCACTGCTACACATCTGCTTAAAAAGATGCTTTATGGAATGTGTATTTCTCTACCTCTAAATGTGATGCTTAGGTGGGAAGCCACAAGAGACCATAGTGTGAGTCTATATTTATTTCACCTTTAATATGAAACTCAGGCCAGAATGGAAGAGTTGACCTTAGGAGCATCAATGTACTGCTATCAAATAGTGATGGATGCAAACCTGAGAAATCTCACCAACAACTTTGCAGTATGAATGAGCTAAAGTATTTCTTTGCATTGTAAAGAAATTTTCTATTTCTTTACTTCAACACTTTCACATATAATATACCTACAAAGTAATTCCTCAACTGTTGTTTGTGATGTCATTTTTTTCTTTTTATGTCACTTTTGGAGTTGAGAGCTTAGAAAATATGAGTCACGATTCCCCCTCAAGCACAAGGCTTTTCTGTATTGGTTTTTTTCATTTCCTCTAAACTTTCTTGCTTTCATATTTTCAAGTCTATTTAAATCTGGGTTATGAATCCAAATGCTATTTTCTTCTTGTTATATCTTTTATAATTCTAGGGTGTTTATTTCTTAAGTTTTTCAAGATCTCCTCTCCTTCTAACCTTGAAATATGGAGGACACATCTCTTACCTCTTCTTCATTATTTCGAATGAATTCATCCTATTTTTTTTCAAATTTCCTAAAAAGAATCACACGTTAATGTCTTAACACTTTATTCTATGTGATGCATTAAATATTAAATTCTCCTCTGTGCACTGACAGTGTCAGGCCGGTTATCATTTTTTACAAAATTTAAGTTTGTATACAATTTAACTGAGAAAGGCTATATTCCCAAGCCTCTCAGGACTTGGTGTCTAGCATCTTCAGAGTTCTTAAGTAGTAGATACTAACTTAGATTTTCAGCTAACCAGGAGTATCAAACCCACCATCTTCTCTATACAATATTCTCTTCTCTGTCTTATATGGTGATGAAGAATTCTGCAGTCTCATGCTCACAAGGGCAGGAGGCACCCTGGGCTCATTCATCTCTGGATCCTGGAAAGACTGCGTTCTAAGAGGAGTCTTTACAGGACTGTCTTTTTCCACCCTAGCGTCTGTTAATCATGATGGCGTCGACTGCATTCTCTGCACTAAATCTATTGTCAGAGGAAAAGTTCCTTCCCTTGAACTTTGTCCTGCCTCTGGTCTTATGTAACCACCACCACCTTCATTTATTCTTAAAAATCCTAAAAAGTTAACTCTTTAGAATGTAAGCAAAATAATCCTTACATTTAATAGGACCAAAGAGTCCTATCACTCCTCCTTGCTGTAAATACTACAGGTGGGTTTTTTTTTTCTTTCAATCTTCCAGAAAGGTGAAATTGTTTCAAAGCCTAGAATGCAGTATTTTATTTTTTGGACAACTTAAAGTTCTTTAAATGTACAGTTTTTTTTTTTAAATTATTAGGTACCTCTTCGTTACTATCCTTTCCCAAATACTCAAACCTCTTGATATGTCTGGTGAAACTTATCCTTCCTTTTCATTCAAGAACAACTATTAATACTCTTTATTAACCCATATGTTTAATATCTAATGGCATCTAGTATCAGCATTGAATAGAGTTAATATTTAAATGTCATATTTTTTGCTAATGATCAACTTTTTATGTTACTGGGGTAAGATGTTTATTGGATGAGAGGGTGTGCCAACAAGACTGTAGGTTTCTTCCAATTCTACAAGTCTATGTGTTTAATATGCAACACAGACTAAGTATTTAGGAAAACCTCATATTAACTGAATTCTATGTTAATACAGCAGTGACCTTTTAGGACCTCTGAATACTTTTGATTGAGCAGTATTGAGTTCCCGGTGTTAATCACAATCCTAATCCCCATACTGACATTTCAAAAACTATGTCTTCTTGTCTCACTAGCACATAAATAGTATTTGTTTTTATCCACGAATGCTCTTCATTTATTTTGTGCTAACTACAAAACCTATTTTACAGGACTCCAGTAAGATAGATAACAGAGTTCACTTTCTTCACTAAGTCAGCTCTGAGTAAAATCAAATCCATCACACCCAATCACTCATATAATACTCATCTAGTTTTATGCAGGAAAAATGCCTAGAAAAGTAAAATCCATTATTTGGGCAAAGGAGACTTTACATCTCTCCCTGCCCCACCAGGGTGCTCCGTGTTTGCATTCCCATTCCTCTTCCCCTCTCCCTCCCTGCTGACATTAGCATAAAAATGTGCCACCCTAACTAAGCAGTCTGTTAACTGATAAGCTATCAAAAAATCATCTGTTATTTTTATAGCTCCGAGGCAGATGCCATTTTGATAGCTAGAGTTGAATGGATAGGATTTGCTAGTGCTTTTCAGACGCATCATTGTAAACCTGAGGTATTTTAAAACGGGATGATTGGAGGCTCAGGATATTATCCCATGAGCAATCAAGCTTTAGAATTGTGCCAGTCTTAAATTTGTCTGCGTGGAATCATTTCATATCATATTTTATCATAAAGAATCTTGGTTGTCTAATGCTTATATTTAAAATGTTTCCGACATGAAACTCAAAGCAATGTTGTTTTCAAAGGAGACTCAGAGCAGAACATCCTCTTCCACTCCAGTAGAGGCCCCCTTTGTCTTAAGATGCTTTCCTAAGGGTCCCTGAAGTAGCAGGCATGTGCTCTAGAGGCAGATACATGCTCAGGTTGTGTTTCTGAATTATACTGTGCACAATGAGAAAACACTAGAGTTAGAAAACAGGACCAGGTCCAGATCCCAGGCCTGCATGTGCTGGTGGAAATGTGGACTAGAAATCAGCGTGAGTAAAATCAACACTGGGGACTTCTGTTGTCAAGACTGTTCACTGTGCTAACCTGCTTTTGTATCCCAGGAGCTACTCACCCATCTGAACATGGCAGAAGAGGAGTGGGAATTACAAACGGTGGAAGGATAAGCTCTGTAGGACAGTCAGTAAGACAGCAAAGAGGACTTCCAACCACGATGCATAAATTATGTCTAAATATATTTTATATTGTATACTCACTCATGCAATAGTACATGTCAGGCTGAATTTTTAACTTTTCAGCTTATTACCTCACCAGTCATGGTAAGGGTAATCAATAAGTAATTTTTATCAAATAAATACTGACACTACGTAGAGTAAACAGAATAAATATGACTCTGTAGGTTAGAACAGTTTAGGATAAATACTTTAAATTATACAAGTATAAATTGAGTAATCTTGCTGCAAAACTTCAATAATACAGAAAATGTTAATACAAAGACTTTCTTTCTCTTCGTGCATCCTTGGTCAATACTGTCGACCCTTCAGTATCTGCACTTGACAGCCCTTTCTGTGCATTCATAGAATGTGGGTGTCTCAGAATGTATGCATCGCCATAAGCACACCTATTCTAGAAATTTTTAAGTGATCTTATAAAAGCAGCTATTAGAAACAGTCTAAATACCCAAAATAGGACTGCTTTAAGAGGGGAATGGTGGCACACGGGAGGTTTAGGTTGCCAGTGGGGTGACCACGTTACGCTTCGTGCTGAGTGTCCTTTAGCATCCAGACAATGGCAAGGGAAGAAATGTGTTGGTTTACGCTGCCCTTGTAAAAGACGGAATCCTCCACTCATTTATCAGACACTTATTGACCATAAATGGAAGCTATGTTCCTCGTAGCATACAGAAACAAGAGTGCAGAATATGTTTGCAAGTAGATACTTTGGTGACTAATGAGAATTTGAAAGATTGAACCCTGAAAACCACTGTTATATTTGCATAGGGATTTATTGATCTGATATTTTTTTAAGGAATGCATTGTTTTTAATATTAAAATGAGGGGAATTGGGTAGTCTGAAGCTCTGTGATCTGCATTGGAAAACAAGCAGCATGATTCTTAACTCTTACGCAGTTTTCTCTTCTCTCAGCACTATCTCTCCTTTCATTTCCTTTAAGGGGTTTATTTGAACAAACCAACATGAACAAATAAACAACAACAGCAACAAAATTGCCAGAAGCTTCCCAAATGCAGCACCATTTCCTATTAACGGGGCGGGGGGAGTCAAAGGAGGGGCAACTGATGCCTGCATAGTCGTGGGAAAGAAATGCCAAGAGTTTTTCTGCTAAATGGAGACCTAGTTCAATAATTACACACGAGCCTATTTCCTTCGGGAGAAATGGAGAAACCATGCCCCAAGTGCCTGAGCGATTGGAGCCAGATAGACTGAGCCCTGTAGGAAATTCACAGTCTGCTCCCTATGGTCCCTCCCTCTGGCTCAGGGTGTTGTAGCTCCAGTTTCTCTCTAGGGAGAGAAAGAGAGGGCTGATTCAATGCATGGACTTGATCTGGGCTCCAAGGGTTTCTGTCTTGCTTGAGCTTAAGTGTGGCTAGGCTAGGACCCTGGCTGAGGGTTGCTTTGAATAGGGCAGATTTGCATAGGTCCTACCTTTGTTTACCACTCTCTCCACACCCTCCACAGGGAGCAAATTCCATTCTCACCTAAGAAAGAGCTGGAGCACTCGTCCATCCCTGCAGCTTCTCAGAGAGGTAGGTACCTATTGAGCTGGTGTCTGCCTCATTTGTCTTGAGACACTGGCAGTACCCAGTAGATACAGAGAAGTTGTCAGTGAAAGTAAGTGGGCTGGGTGGCTAGCCACCGTCTGGAAGGGTGAGTGCTTTATTTGACAAACCCATACAGGTTGGCAGTGTCTACCATGGCGGGGGATGGGGCAACAGGCAACAAGGATGGACCATTTTGGTTTCATGGAAGAAAAAACAAAGCAAAACACTGACAAAGAAAGGCCCTGAACCAGAGGACTTTGATGGAAAATTCCACCAAACATTTTAAAAAGAATCAACGCCAATCACTTCCAGCATATTATTTATTATTATTTTTATTTATGCATATTATAATATAAAACTATAACACTATCACTGATGAATATAGATGCAAGAACCTTTAGCAAGCTATGAGAAAACCAAATTAAACAGTACGTTACAAGGATTATATAGAAGAGGGACTTACTCCTGGTTTCCTAATTAGCTTTGGCTACTAGCTTTGACAAAGCCTAAAATCCCCTCACAGCCCCTCAGTTGTGGGTTTCCAATCATATTGGCCTGTAGCCATGTCTGAGAGGGATTGCTTTGATTGATTGCTGACCTGGGAGGATCCAGCCCACTGTGGGTAGGGTCGTCACTAGGTACAGGGCCCTGTGCTATCTAAGAAATCTGGCTGAACATGAGCCAGTAGCAGGGCAGAGAGCTAGCCAGGAATCATCATTCTCCCAGGACTTGATAAGGAAGTTGTCGTCTGGGAAGTGTAAAGTGGAACAAACCCCTTCCTCCCTGTGTTGGCTTTTGTGAGTTTTTTTTGTTTTGTTTTGTTTGTTTGTTTGTTTTGTTTTGTTTTTATCAGAGCAGAACGAATAAAACCAAGACTGGAATGCAGGGATAGTTCAATACACAAAATTAACCTTTTTTTATGTTTCAGATACTAATATAACAAAAGACTAAAAATCATATTGAGTCAATAGATACAAAGACAATACTTGAAAAAACTCAACACCACAGTTTAAAAACACTAAATAATTTCAAATCAGAAAATATTGTCTCCGACTTGAAAATCTCTCAGGTGTCATTGGAGTCAACAACACAAACCTGAAAGTCTTTCTTCTAAGATAAAAATGGGCTAGGATGTCTACATTTTCATACCTTCTACTGAAAAACCAGATGCCGAATCTACACCAATATCTCATGACAAAGAACTAGAAATAACAAATCAGAAGGGAAGGGGTAGAATTGTCTATTTATTGGACATGATCTTTTATGAAGGGTTCCTAAAGATTACAAAAATGCACAATTGGGAACATACATTTAGCGAAATAGCAGGATATAAACCTCAAAATAGAAAAATCAATTGTGTATTTCTACACTCACAATCAACAATATGAAAATGAAATCCCATTTATAACAGTTTTGAACAGTTATATATGCTTAAAATGAAAATAAATTAAATACAATGGTGAAAGGTTTGTATATTAAAAGCTATACAAAAATGAAATTTATTAAAGAAAACATAGGTACGTGGAAAGACTATTATGCTCATAAATTAAAAGACTGGATATTGCTGATATGAAAATACCACCCAAAGCAGTCACCAGATTCAGTGAATTCTCTCAAAATCTAATGGCCTTGTCTGTAGAATTTTAAAACAGTCTAACTGCATGGAAGCACCGGCACTTCCGTGTGATCCAGACAAGTGTGAACAGAGCAGAGCGGGAAACTTCACATTTCCTGACTTCAAAGCAGCTACAAAACAATCAAAATCATAACCCACATGGGTCTACTGTCGATCCAGACAGAGTGGTCAATAGCACAGCACAGAGAGGGCCTCCGGACACCTGTTGTTGGCCATATGACTTTGGATACAGGTGCCACACTGTATCTTGAGTAAAGAATGCGTTCTACAAATGGTTTGGGGGAAAACTGTATATTCACACACGAAGGAACACAATGACTGTCATGTAAAACCATGACAACAAAAATCAACTTTAAATGGATTGAAGATATAAATGTGGAACCTCAAATCATGACTATTTTAGAAAAAAGTGGACCTTCATTAAATTGGTTTTGATAATATTTTCTCAGCTATATCCCCATAAGCATAAAGAAAGGCAATAAAATAGTCAAGAGTAGGTAAATCTGAGTAACTGAAGCTAAGGGCCTCCTGTTCTGTGAGGGAAGCAACAGAGTCAGAGTCCCGTCTGCAGAATGGAAGGAAAGGCTTTTAAACTATATACCTGCTAAGGATGGATTCTCAAATGTATGTTACCTCCCACAGCTCAATAGCAAAAGTCCTCCAAAGAGCTTGATTGTAAAATGAACAAATTCTGTGGGTTTCTTCAAAGATGACTTAGAAACGGCCTACAACTAGGTAAAAAGATGGCTAGCGTCATTGATCATCAGGAGAATCCAAACCAAGGCAGAATGAGAAAGCAGTGATATTCATTCAGTCGTATTCATTCACAGCAGCTACTGTGGGCACACCACACATGCACACACACACACACATGTGCAAGTAC
The DNA here is from genome assembly GCA_001685075.1 of Bramus lutescens. NCBI lineage: Eukaryota > Metazoa > Chordata > Mammalia > Rodentia > Cricetidae > Bramus > Bramus lutescens. The sequence goes on from LOEQ01004431.1 coordinate 77,030, forward strand.
ACACAAAAAAGAAACAGGTATAACAGGTATATTGAAGATGCGGAGAAACCATAACCTTTGTGAAATATGGTGCCAATAGAAAATGGCGCAGTTTCTTTGGAACCTGGAGCTACCCTGAGAGACAGCATAGGCATTCCTTAGAAACCCAACCCAACCCAAAATATGGACTGGAAAGATGATTCAGCCAGTAAATTGCTTGTCGTGTAAGCATGAGAACTTGAATTCTGTCCCCAGCATCCATGTGCAAAGCCTGGGCGCAGCAACAGGGGTTTGTAATACCCAGACTGGAGAGGTAGAAACAGGTTGGTTCTTAGAGTTACTGGCCATTCATGCTAGCCAAACTGGTGGGCTCTAGATTCAGTGAGGGCCCCTGTCTCAGAGATGAATGGAGATGCTGATGAAGGAATAGTTCTAATGTCAACTTCTGGCTTCACTCCCAAACTTATACATGTGCTCGAACCATTCTAAGTATTTATCCAGAAGAACTTACTGTGGGAAACACTCCCCATGTTTATGGCCCCATTGCTTTCGGTCTCCAATATGACACCAACTTAAATATGCGTAAATGGATACATGAATTCAAAAGTTTGCCCCACCCATATTATTCCAAAGTCTTATTCCAAGTATTCCAAACCTGGAAGACTCTGGAGGGTTTCACCACAACTGAAACAAGCCAGTCAGAGGAAGGTAAGAGCTGCCTGGCTCCATATACACAAAATATCCGAAAGTAGAAAGTCGAATCGATGATGTAAAGGGATAGAAGACAGGGTGAGGTGCTGTCCAGCGGGTGTAGCATGTGCATCTAGCAAGAGTTATGGATTTTATGACGCTGTGTATCAGTGCCCGCAAAGTGGCCATGCTGTGCCATACACCTGAAAGTTTGCTAAGAGGACCCCTGCCCCCCCGCCTGTTATGCTTTTCCCCCGAGTGGAAAAGGGGAAGGGACAATCAACTGCGTATGTCAGCTTCCTGTCATCATACTTCTTTTGTGTGCCAAGAGCAGAGCTGAAGGATTCTGGTGACTTCTTCATCAGTGACTGACAAGCTACCGCCTGTGGAGCAAATCCAGTCCATCATCTCTTTGTAAATAGTGTGCTTTTAAATTGTGGGAGAGCCATGGCCACTTGTTTACATCATATCTATGGTCACTTATGAAAAAGATTACGCAGTTAGAGTAGATAAATACATATATAATAGGTACCAAATGTCTCACAAACCTAAACTCTTTTTATGCAGACCTTTGCAAAACAAACAAACAACTAAAAAAAACCTACTATGAAGGTGGGAATTTCTGAAATGAACTTTGTCTAGTTTTATTACCTGACAAACGTGGGTTGTTTCTCCCACTAGTGCTGAGAGGTAAGCCCTATAGTCTTTTGAATATATAAAATCAATATATAAAGACTTGACTTCCAATGTAAAAAATGAAGCCCAAATCCAATCTCATCAAGTCCAGCAAACAGGGGAGGCGAGACACAGAAGAGCGAATTTAAACAGTTGCTGCCGCGACCCACTCACGCTGAACAGCAACCATTTTCTGTCTCCGGAGTCTGTGGGTGGCCTCCCCAGACCTGCTCTTTAACTGAATGAGCTCCATCAGCAACAGAGTCCCCCTCGCCTTGGCAAGGAGCTGATGAGAGAGTTTGGCGCTGACTGGCCTTGCAGGGGATCAGCTTGAATAAATTACGCCTGTTTCAGAGAGTTCTCCCGTTCCTTTCGTGGGGTAACCTGGCCGTATTCTTAGGGTCGTGGTGAAGATGGAGGGGTGAGGCTTAGAGACAAAGGAAACGCGTTTGTTTTCAGGTTTTGGTTTGCCTCAGTTTTGCTAATGTCCAGTGTTAGTCTGGGCCAACCCAGAGCATGTGTGGAGCGTCACAAGACTGTGGGGTCCTCAGAAGGATGAAAAGTGGGGTCATTAGAGCAGTCAGACAGCCTGAAGTACTAAAGAGCCTTGGCAAAAGTGACATTTTAGTATTCTTCTCCCAAGGTTTTCTTTACATACCAAATAACTAGTGTTAAAGTTCTTCATGGGGTTATTAGGTGAAAAAAAAAAAGTTTAAACTGACCCGTTATAATTATGCACATCGTGCTTCCAATAGAGAGACAATCTATTTCAAAATTATCTCACAAGCCTTAGAGAGCCCAGTTTCTAATCAGCACACACAAGGAAATGACTTTTAGTCCCATGGACCCTGGTGATTTTCATCAAAAGCTAGTCCGATGTTTACCCTGAAAAAGGTGTCATGGATCACAAATAGCCCTGTCCTTTCTTTCAGGCACAAAGGAAGTAGACATTGATATTATATGTTTTAGTATAGATGCTTGAGCCGTAGTGAAAAAAATAAAAGAGTAAAAACTGAGTGATAATAACACTCACATACTGGCAGACCCGGAATCTCAGAGCAACATGGTAGAAGGAACCCGCAGAGCATGGACCTTCATTGATTCATTCTAGAGCAATCATTGAGAAATTGCTAAGTTTGTACCACTACAAGGTGCTTTCTGTGAGATTAGAGCATTCTCTCTCTCTCTCTCTCTCTCTCTCTCTCTCTCCCTCTCTCTCTCTCTGCTTGCTTGCTTGCACTCACGCACACACGTGCGTATGCATGCACACATGCACGCATGCAATACTTGTACGTGTGCACCAATGCTGCTGACCTTGCTTTGGAGGCTCCTGATTTCATTAGCATCAATCCAAAATTCAACGAAAAAAACCATTAAATATAATTGGACATCCTGGGTTCGATACCACCCAAGCAACACTGCAGGCATAGATGGTTGATACGTGTTGGAACCAGGCTTGAATAAGCTGGTTTATGTATATGCTTTAGCATGAACCTGCCTGTTGGGGGATTTGGTTCCATCACCTTTTACCTAAGTGTACAACAATGTTTCAGCCACATTGCCAAGCTCTGGCATGGTGAGTCCAGCACATTCTGTCCCTGGTCAGTATGTTTTTTAAACGGTGACACAGGATTGATGGAGCACCAACCATGTGTCAGAAATTGACCCAGGCTTTAAGGTACAAATGTAACAAGCTTAGCAAACAGAACATCTTTCTCTGAAACTTTGGAATGAGCTTTAAATTTGAATTTACATTTTTAAGATAAAATAAATGACAATCAAATGCCTCCAGAGGATAGAACAGCCCAAGAAGTCTGGAGCAACTCCATAATCAATCATATTCATTTTTCTCTACACTAACAACATAGGAACACTCACAGTAAATGGGATGAAGTCTGTACTTGGCTTCACACTAATTCGGGGCAGGTTTTGCCAGAAGCACTTTGCTACAAACTTATTGAAGGATTTTTGAGGCTCCAGACACACTTTCTCTTTCTCTTCCAGAAGACTTTGGAGTTGAGAATTGGGACTATAGGACCCTGTCCCATTTTAATGCATCAAATCCTTGCGTTGACTTTCAGCTCAGGGAAACTGAGTGCTAGCTAGGGAAGCTGAATCACTAACTGCGTTCTCCCCGGTGAGGAAGAAGACGAGGCGGTCTACCTCCTCCATCACTCCAAGCCACACGAAGTCAATGACAAGCGAGGCCGATGGAGGAGCATGGGAAGCCCTGAGCCACCTGGGACTAGAGAGCAGATGAACGAGACCACAACTCTGAGGGGGGATCAGGTGTACACGGAGGAGGATGTCCAGAGTGTGCCGAGGGGCTCCGGTGACGCAGAGGACCCCATCTCAGGAGGGAGGGGCTCGCCCGTTGTTACAGTGCGAGCCTAATCACCTCTGCCTCTCCAGCCAGGAGCAATCAAAACTAACTTCGAATCTACCATTTCGTGTGGGGTGAGGTTTGCAGCGTTTGAATCCTGACTTCTAAGAAAGCACTCTGTTTAAACAAAACCTGGAATTGCGCTGCGACAGAGCCAGCCAGGAGGGCCCAGGCTTTTGAGGGCAGCCAAGTTAAATATTGTATCTCTTTTTTAAGAAGTTAATCCCCTTGGGTCTTGGACCTTTGTTCTTTGCTCCCAAAGGCAGGAACATACGATGTTTATCTTGCCAAAAATAGTTAGGAGTCATCTCAGAGTTCTGTGCTGAGTGGGCCAAGGCCCAGTGACCTCTTTGACTAGCCAAACTCCTGTTGGGTTAACCTCTGACATCAGCCCTCTTAATGGCGACCCTCTCCAGCACGGTAATTTCCCTCCCACCGTGTTCTCTCGGGCAAATATTTACTACTGAGGTTTCACAATTTATTTTTCAAACAAAGTGGCAGGGACCACCCCGTGCCACCACATCCTCATTTCGTATTAGGGCCCATCATTCCCGAGATATAATTTTACCAGAACAAATGTGCTTCAGGAGCTTTTGACATGAGATGAAGGCTTTGACTTCCTATGGAAGGCAACCCCAGACCCCTGTCAGGCTTGGAGGTGGATATAAACAAGAAACGCAAGCCTGTAATTGCTGATGGAAATCAGATAAGACCTCTTTAAATACAACCATTGATAGAAAAATGTGAACTCGAATTACCTTTGATTAAGTCACTTAAGAAAATAAAGCTAGGGCGGGTTCAAGAGAGGACTCCAAGCCGGCTTTCAGGCGAGGTCTGGGAGCCCCTCAGCCTGGCAAAGGCAAGGTAAAGTCAGACACAAGGGCTCATGAAAAGAAGCAGGACGCCACAGTAGGTGCCGCCTGCAAATGTTGGGCCCTAAGAGGACCAGGGTCCGACATGACTCCTTCTCAAGTCGTAGTCGGGCTTTCTGTGTGGTAAGAAAGAAAAATCTCAGTATCCATGCAGTCCACGGCTAATGTTGAGCTTGGTGGGAGCTAAGAAGGCAAAGTCTGACAGTGACAACCAAACAAGCCCACACAGTCATGACTAAATTAGGCAACGTTAATCTGGGTTCCTGGTTAGTTTGGCAGAGGCGCCCTTTGGTTGCCCCGAGACGGCATATCTTAGCCTCGGCTGTAGAAGAAATAAAATCAATGAAAATAAAATAAATTAAATTAAAATGAGAAACACGAAGCTACCTCCCGTCCCACGCTCCACTCTCTCTGCCCAGTTTAGTGACTCACCGCTCAGAAGCACTCAAAATTCCCCCATTTATTGGTGTATGAGAAATAATAAATATGGGCTATACATTTTGTTCGATTTAAAGAAAGTCTAAATTATTTTCACATGCCAAAGCGAACTTGCAAAGCTCTTCTAAGGGCCGTTAACAGTGGTTCTAAGTGGAAATAGTGTCGTTCCTCCCCAGTCTAGATCGTCACCTAACAGATATGGAGACGAACACACAAAGACAACTATCCGGTAAAAACATGGTTGACGTTCTTGGAATTTTTATCACTTGGCTGTTTTCCTATTATCATGTTATAGAAGCCAACTTCTATTATCTTGCTTGTGCTCTCTTTGAGGGAAAATTGGGAACATTCTACAATACATATGTAACTTTTCAAAGTTTGCTTCAGGCTTCACAGACAATACCAAATACAAGTATTACATATTTTAAGATGACAGTATCTTTTAACAGATGGCAATCTGTTAAGTTAAAATTCAGATTTCACATGTTACGCTATTTTTCAATTTTATTTTTAATTGACAAATAATGATTGTATGTATTTACGGGGTGCAATGCAATGTTTTGATATATGTTTATACTGTGTGATAATTAAACTGGGACAGGAAGTCCATCACCTCAATATTAAAATAATTTATTTGAAAGTGATCACCTACTCAATTTTAGCTGTTATATATGTTAGATGTATTTATAATTCTTACTAGAAAATAATTATATGGTCGGCTTTATATACAGATGTCATATTCATGAAGTATTTTTTTTTACGAGGATAAAATTACATCTTTACAAAGTGATATAAGGACTTTCTTTTGGTATCAGGGAGAGTGGAAAAAAAAGTTCACTACAGGGGAAAAGCATTTGAGCCACCCAGAAAAGCATCACACAGGCAATGTGAACCCTGCCATAGGGAAATGTGCGTGGCACACAAAGATGCAAACGAGAGTCGAATTAAATACCAAACTCTATCTACTGCATTGCATTTTGCATTGCTTATGAAGAGTCCCAGCCCTCCCCTAGTTCAGAGGTATCCTTAAGTCCAGGCTGCCTCTAGGCCTGTTTTACTGGGCCTGCACTGACCCTGCTAAAGAGGAGCATGGGAGTAGAGAAAGGAGAAAGTGTGGGGTTTTATGTCTACTCCTCTGGGACCCTGCAGAGCTAGACAGCACCTGTCCAGGACCTACCTCTTCCCAGCCAGCAGCCTTCAGAGGGGGAGAGCAAAGGAGAAGGCGAGTCATTTCAGGGGGCTTCTTTGCTACTTTCTCTCTTGAATATGAAGCACCCCAAGCACACCAGGGAACAGTCCTGCCTCAGAACAGAGTCAAAAGGGAAAAAGGAGGACGACATACAAGTTATGCTTTAGAAGTTAGAAGGGCTTGACAAGGGGCCTAGCTCATTGGCAGCTCAGGTTTATCTTGCATGGGCTCTAGACTTAACCCTCAACAAAACTCATTTCTAAACAATAAAGAGCTGCCCTTCTCATTAATAGATAGATAGATACTTGTTTAAAATATATAATTTACTTGTTCTCAGACTTTAAAAATCAAATTTGAAGTTTCAATACTTGCTTAAATAATAATGATAAAGTTTTGGTGTTTGTTTGGGTTTCAATACTTGCTTAAATGAAGATAAAGTTTTGGTGTTTGTTGGGTTTTCTTCCATTTGCTTGTGAGTAAGGGTGTCCTGGCTGTACCACTAAGGAGCGCAGTGACAACTATTGTCTGGAATGGCATGAACGCTGTGTGCTCCTTCATCGCTTACATCCCTGCAAATCTACATGGCAGAGGACCGTACGAAGTGGTTAGCAGCTAGGATATTTTGCACTCTTATGTAGCAGACGAGGGAAAACCGTTTCTTGACTTTTTTTCTAAGAAGCACCATAAACACCAAAATATCTTCAGGACACAGTTGAAATTTAAGACTTGTTCACCTTGATTCCAAGGTGTACTCTTTACACAGATAAAAGTAAAATCTCTCCCCCTTCTCTCTCTCTCTCTCTCTCTCTCTCTCTCTCTCT
>LOEQ01004432.1:0-10641 GCA_001685075.1 Bramus lutescens
GCCTATCAAAAGGGGCCAAGGCAGTTTCTTTATTAACCAATGAAAGTAACACAGACAGATGACCCTCCTACAGCATGGAGGCATGGGAATAAAGACACAACTCACATGGCTTTCTTGGGAGGGAGATTCTCAGTGGTCCCTCATGAAGTCCTGAGTTCACATCCTGAAGAATTCCTCCTCCTTTATTCTCCAAACAGTCTTTATACCAAAACGTAAACTGAGGGGCAAATACATTATCATTCTGTCTCCTAGGTAACCAGTTGAATGGCTTTTAGTCAAGTCCACAACTACCTGTGTGTTCTGTATGCTAGCTGTCACGTAGGTTTGAATCAGCATCTCTATCAGGCATCCTCCAAATTACAAAGAAAGGAGCAAAACAACATCCTGACCCTTTGTTAGGCCAGCAACAGCCTGTCTGGTAGGGCCTATGGCTTTAGAGCCTGGCTGTCACACCATCTGGAAATATGGGCCTACACTTTTTATCCTAAATTCCTCCTTAATGATGACAAATATACAGAATCCATTGAATGATCCAAACCGCTGACCCCCACCTCTTGGGAGCATTGTGTTCTGTAGACTGCTTCCTGTTGTTTGTGAATGACAGCATTTTTAGGAAACCTCAGGAAATTGAGATAATGGTCAAGTCATGGGAAAACTAACCATAGCATTTGTTGTCCCATCTCTGTGTAATGGGAAAGCACAAGACTTATCTGTAGTCCTGGCTAGAATAATCTTTGGGGCTGGACCATCTCTGCCAGCTGCTTTGAAGCTGTTCTGGATGTAGAACTCTGAGGAACCTGTAACAGAAGCACTCTGAGATGTTGAATCACCTGGGCCACCCATTTTCATTGGTGCCTGGTCCCTTGCTCTGAAAACACACCAACTTTCAAAGGTAACATACATATCTGCCTTCACATAAGTATGGACTGTGTGTTGTACACAAGCCAGCCAAACATGATTTTTTTTTGTTTTATGTTTGAGCAGGTAAAATATACATAGCCTGTCTAGTAGTATTTTTTAGGTTTATTTCTTTAGGTCTGTAGCCAAGATTTTCAAGAGGTCTCCCCTGCTCAAACCTGATATCTATTCACCTTGACCAATTCCACAGCTTCTTTTCATTTCCTGTGGAAACAGCAGCACAACCCTTCCCCAACGCAATGCATTTTCTGACTTCCACTTTAACGTTAAGGCATCCCTAAGTATCTAGGCTGGTTGAATCTGGCAGTCCCTTTCACAGTCCCATGGCTCTCAACAGCTTTTGTTCTCTCATCAGCAATAAAAAAAAACCCTCAAAGTTAACACAGCACCACACAGGAACCTGACTCCCTGTACATTTTTCACCTTTATGTGGCTTTTTTCTTTTATATTACTTTACGCCTTCTTTAAAGGCTTTATTATTTATAAATTACTCACTTATTTCTAAGACTGACTATACCCATTTTCTTTTCTTTCCTAAGCCTACCATCATTTTTAAACACACTGTTTTGAGTCCTCTCCCCTTTCTGGACCTGTCTCTACTGTGTGTCTCTAGCCTTGTGAGCCAAACCTTTAAACTGCTAAGTGGCTTTGCGTTGGCAACGGACTCCACCCAACTCAGGTCAATGAAAGCAGAGCTTTATACCGCGTGAGGCTGTGTTCAACTGGGAGCTGCATTTAGCCACCCTAGCTCTAGGAAGTTGGTGCCCCACAATGTGGCACGCGGTTTTTACTTAGCTTGCTGTTTCTACTTAGTGTACCAACACAGCAGAGCCTCTTAAAGGACTCATATCCTTTTTTCCTCTCTTTCTTTTTTTTCTCTTCCAGCTTTCTCAGGCCTTATGTGGGAATTCCAGCTCCAAGCCAAAAAAGTGTGAAATACTGAAACATTGGGACAAAGGTTATAAAGCTTTAACAATTCGGGGGGGGGGGATGGCTATCCTGAGACATGACAAAAGGAAGGTACAGTTTCAGGAAAGATCATCAAACAGTCTTCCCCCACAGAAGGGTTCTGTTGTCAACTTATATGACAACTATACACACATACTTAAGTTTCCTGACTTTCCTTATATCTGCTCTGTGAAACAATCACGTTAATTCCAGGGAGGTAATGTCAGAACTGAGTTGAAACTGTAGGAATCCCAAATGGTGTTGGACAATTGTTTGGCATGGAAACTGCTCCCATCCCCCTCATATTTAGCCTCAGTAGTGTGTAGACAATGAGGATATAGACCAAAAAAGTATGTTTTTTAAAACATTTATTAAATGTGCATGTGTGTGTGTGTGTGTGTTCAGAGCACAGAGAAAATCAGTTCTCTCCAACCACCATGTAGGTTCCAGAGGTGAAACTCAAGCCATCAGATGTGGCAATAAGTGCCTTTAACCTACTGAGCCATCTTGCCGGCTCCAATTTTCCTCTCTTGAATAGCATTTATGCTATTGCAGGTTCTTTGCTAACAAATTTACTTTTTATACTTACAAATTTTGTGTTTGCTCTGGGGGTGGTGTCGTACACCTTTAATCCAAGCACTCAGGTGGTACAGGCAGGCTGGTCTCTGAGTTCAAGGTCAGTCTGGTCTCTATAGGGAGTTTCAGGTCAGTCAGGGCTACATAGAGAGACAATATCTCAAAAACCAAACCAAACCAAAAGCTCTCAGCAACTTTCTTAAGTGTGTGGAGGGCAAGGTCAGACTCTTGCATATAGGATAGGGACATTCTTGGACTGTTTTCTTACTTTTAACTGATCTTTGTTGTTCTGTTGAGTCAATAACCTGTTCAGGTTATCTCACCTGGCTCACCTTTGCCAAAGTTCCCTTACGACTGCATTGGCCTGTGAGGCAGCACAGGGTCTGTGGAAGCAACGCCAAATTGAGGCCCCAGACACTAAAAGGAGACTCCCTCTGCTTTCTATGGTCTCCCCCAGTTTCCTCACCAGCAAACAGTAGCTCAGGATTTTCCACAAGAGCATAGCAAGTGGCTACACGTAGACAGTCCTGTCTATGAAGCAGATTCCACATCTTGTTTGACCAGCAATCATTAAGTTAGCAGAACCAGAGTCTGCTGACATACGGTGGTTAGGCAAGAAAATGAGTCCATTTCCTTCCTCTTTTCTTAGTTCGTCTCCTAAAGCCCTTCAGACTCTGACCCAGTTTTTGAATGACTCTGGAGATACAGATGTTTCAAAATGTACATTCTGGAGGCCGATGGCTCCTTCAGCCACTGACAATTTTCCTGCTGTTCGGTAAGTAGGGGTCATTCTGGAATAAAGCAATTTCAGCTTTTCCTAGAGTCTGGACTCCAGAGACATGGACAGCATGGGGCAGGCCTGGTTTAGAAGCTGGGGAGAGATAAAAAGGCAAGAGACTCAGGTCTGATGGTACCTGCTTATAATCCCAGCACTTGCAGGGTGGGGATAAGGGAACCAGGAGTTCAGCATTAGCCTCAGCTATAGTGAGTTCCAATTCCAGGCCAACCTGGCTTCGTGGAACCCTGTGGAAAAAGAGCCTTGTCTTAGCACTTAAGAGACAAAGGGAAGTGAGTTCTAGGCCAGCCAGAGCTACATAGTGATACCCTGTCACAACAACAACAGGATTCTAATTTCTTACTGCCGTAGTATTTTTTAAGTTCAGAATTCAGAGATTCCTTTACAGTTGCTGGGAAGTCTGTCTTGCACCAAACATTCATACTTGTTTTGCAGCCATGGCAACCCCTTGGCAGGACGAGGCAAGAAGGATATGAGAGATAGATAACTAGAAACAGACTCTTGAGGTGGGGAAAGAGGCTCCAAGCCCATCCCGACTTCCCTTATACATGATCCTATTTGCTTTCACCTGAGGCTGCTGCTCCACAATGACCCCTTCTCTTCTCATTTACAGCTCTTGCAGATCGGCACACTGGTAAGTCTGTGCATCCCATGTTTTCACGGCGCTATTTCCTTACCATCAAATCCTGCGCTTGCTTTGTAGGGAAAAGTCTTTTCTACCGAGGATCAGACTTGAGTAGTTCTCTCACAACAGGGCCTGGAGGAATCCTTAGTAAGATTCCAACTGGATTCTCCAACAACGCAAGGGAAAGAGACCAGTGCAAGTACACAATATTTTTTTAATGGTCTAGAGATTGAACCTAGGACCTGGGGTGTGCTATACACACTTCTATCACTGAGTTATAACCCTTTTAAAATTTATTTTGAAACAGACTTGTTAAGTTGCCCACAAATGGTCTTGAATTAATTATATATCACAGTCAGCTCGTAAATGCTTCATCCTTTCCCTTGCTAGATGACAGTTGTGAGTCATCATTATCATTCCCACATCTTTTTATTTTTATTTTTTTATTTTTTGTATTTTTCAGACAAGGTTTCTCTGTAGCTTCTGAGCCTGTCCTGGAACTTGCTCTTGTAGACCAGGCTGGCCTCGAACTCACAGAGATCCGCCTGCATTCCTAGATCCTTACTTGGTCAATTACAGGGACTCTCTGGCCCCTGGGCTCCCCTTTGGAATCCGCCATCTCTCAGAATTTACTTGTTCACATTCCTTTTTGCTCTCTTACTCTCAGCGGATCTCACGAAGGCCGTGGTGAAACTTGAGCCCCCATGGACCCGGGTGCTCAAGGATGACAGTGTGACATTGAAGTGCCAAGGGACCCACAACCCTGGGAACTATTCGACCCAGTGGCTCCACAATGGGAGGTCCCTCCAGAGCCAGGTCCGGCCCAACTACACGTTTAAAGCCACAGTCAATGACAGTGGAGAATACCAGTGCAGACTGGAGCAGAACATCCTCAGTGACCCTGTACAACTGGAAGTGATTGCCGGTTAGTAGACGGGCCCAGGAAGGAGCTGGGATACCAGGAAGTTGGGGGTGGAATGGAGTGGGTGGGGTGGGTCTGTTTCCTGCAAGGTTTGCAGGAAAAGGGGTCGCTTGGTTTCTGGGAAGCATCACTAAGAATTGCTTGGAGGACTTTTGTCTACTCATTTCCCCTTTTTACCCTCCTTCGTGCTTGGTCCTCACGTGGAGGGCTTGCGAATTCCTGAGAAATTCCTCAGCATGTGTGAATAGCTGGGTTTTTTTTTTCTTTTTTCTTTTTTTTTTGTGGTAGTCCTGATTGAGCAACAGAGGTTCATGGACAAAGACAGCTGAATAAGACAGAAAAAGGAAGTCCTTATTTCATAGAACCCCTGCTGTTACACGACACTCAGAAAAATGCCATTAGCCCACAACTGAATTCAGGCTGTGGAAAGGGTCGTCTATACAAATACGGTTATTTATTTAACTTTGAGTTCAGCTTATCCCTCTGCTCAGTTGAGGGGCCTAATGTTTCCTCCCAGAGGTTCTGGAGAGCACGGGTATTTTCCTGATCTCTTGCCTTCATAGTCCTGGGTGTCCTTGTCTTTCTTTTTCTTCCACCAGCTTGTGGACACATGAGATGAAAAGCCGTGTCTCATCCATTTCCACATTCGCGGTATCCGGAAAAGGGCAGGGTTTATTAAATCTTTTCTGGGCAGATCAATGATTTTATAAGGCTCCTGGCGAAAAGTAGATTTTTCTCCCCAGAAAAGCCACCGCGAGACTGCATTGTCCACTACTGTCGCTGTTGCTCTTAGTGCCTTCCTCTCACTAGTATGTGCACAGCAAGCTAACGATTTTCCTCTGGCCCTGCTGGACTGTAGGTCCACACCTGTTTCTATTCATCACGGAAACCAACATTTCGAGGGGCTTAAGAAGTTCTATTGTCCCCCAAAGAGAAAGCTCTGTTGTATTCTCTTCACATCCATCAGGCTGGATTCCTTCCTCTTTCCTGTATCTCCATCTCTTGTATTCTTCCTGACAGGGCAGGGCCATAGCTGCCTTCTCTCAAAAGAGGAAGGAGACTATTATGCACCAAGAACTATTGTAGCTGCAAAAATCTGACAATGCCCATTTCACAGATGAGGAAATCGAGACCCGGAAGAGTTCAATGACTTGCCCAAGACTGAAGAGCTTGTGAATGAGTGGAGCTAGTATCAGAGATCAAGATTGTCTGATGTCAAACTAAAGCTCTCTCGCCCTTAGCAGATCATATCCCGCCAGGAAGGGTGACCTGGATCTCATAACTGAGCCCAGGCCCTCTGAGTCCTATGGTCTTTTTGTGTTGCTCAGACTGGCTGCTGCTCCAGACCCCTCAACTGGTGTTTGAGGAAGGGGAAACCATCATCTTSAGGTGCCATAGCTGGAAGAACAAACCCRTYAACAAYYTCARATTYTACKAGAATGGYAAATCTYTYAAATATCYTCAGTRCAWRGGCAYCTTCTCCATCTCCAAAGCAAATCACAGCCACAGCGGTGATTACTACTGCACAGCATTCTTAGGAAAGGGAAAATACTCGTCGAAGTCTGTGACCATCACTGTCCAAGGTAAGGGGCCTCTGTCAAGATTGGAAAGGGAGAGGAGGAGACAAAGGCTAAAGTTGTATCATCCCACATGGAGCTCTAGGAATGTCACAGCAGCAAAACTGGGCTGGGAGGCAAAGAGGAGAGCTGTGAAGGCCCTGCCAGGTGAGGGCAAGTGGGCTCAGCCCAGANCTTCTCCATCTCCAAAGCAAATCACAGCCACAGCGGTGATTACTACTGCACAGCATTCTTAGGAAAGGGAAAATACTCGTCGAAGTCTGTGACCATCACTGTCCAAGGTAAGGGGCCTCTGTCAAGATTGGAAAGGGAGAGGAGGAGACAAAGGCTAAAGTTGTATCATCCCACATGGAGCTCTAGGAATGTCACAGCAGCAAAACTGGGCTGGGAGGCAAAGAGGAGAGCTGTGAAGGCCCTGCCAGGTGAGGGCAAGTGGGCTCAGCCCAGAGCTCCTCTCTTGCCGGTGGCGGGTGGCAGGACTGCCGGGCAGCAGAGAAACAGAGCCCTGTCATTGGTACATGGGTTCTCTGCATCCCTAGACATCCCGAAGAGATAAGCTGAAGTGTAACTTCTTGTATCTCATTTAATAGTCATTCATTCTCGAAGGCCCGACATGTTCTAGGCAGTGGTGGTGCTGCCAACTGTGGGAGGCTTCAGATCCCTCCTCCCCACTGCCTCTGAGGGCTGTCCCCTCTGCTCCTACATCTTTGCCAGTGTGCCCGCATTAGTTTGGTGGAAGCACTCGGTTATTGGGGAGACACAAATCTGTGCACAGAAACCTATGCAGATGAGGTTTTAGGGTGATGTGTTACACCTCTGAGGTGACCCGGACACAGCAACTCTAGGTGACAACGTTGGGCATAGTGTTGGAGGATGGGTGGATACACAGAGAGAACTTACTACCTTCACCCCCTCTGTCTTTTCCAGCGCCCAGATCCAACAGTAGCTCTGTACCGGTATTGACAATTGTAGCCGCCGTCACTGGAATTGCTACAGCAACCCTTGTTATTATCCTGATATCCTTGATCTACATCAAGCAAAAACAGGCTCCAGGTGAGTGGCTCTCTCTGAACCCTCTTATCAGCTCCTACTTAGCTGGGGCTAGCTAGGGCTTAGAGACTTACTTGCTTTTGATATAGTGCCATCATGTTCATTCATCTACTGACAAATTCATCTGTTAAACCAGACTTGAACAAGCTTGGTGATTTACCACACCCTGTGCTGGACAATGGAGGTTTTCGGTTCCCTTTCTACCCTCAGCTAGTTCTCAGCATTGTGAAGCAGACAGAGGTGCAAGTGGGTGCTTAGAAGAGGAGGTTAGAGCAACGAGATGATAGAACTGTGACTAGGCACTGGAGGTCGCAGCACATTCTGTGACCCCAGGATGGTAAGATGGAAGGGAGGAGAGGTTGAAACCACGCCTAGTGAGTTGCAATACAAACCCTGTGATCTTAGTTCAGTCAGTCTGTGGTACTCAAGTTAAGGTGGGAAGAAAGAAACTGATCCCAAAAAGGGATATGCTAGAGTGTATACCACATACAACAAGAAATAAAGATTTTTTTTTTCAAAGAGTCTGAAGTCAGCCTGGGCTGAAGGATGAGTTTGAAGTCAGCCTGTGCTACACAGCAAGATCCTGTCTAAAATTTTACAAAGGGAAGATTTCATAACCCCATGTGTTTATCAGCTTTCTGTCACTGTAACAATGTACTTTAGATAATCCACCCATGAAGAGAAATAGTTCATAGGCATAATGGTAAATACAAGTCAGCATTCAGGAGGCCAAGGAGGATCACAAGTTCAAAATCCTATCTCAAAATATTTAAGCAAATAAGTCAATAAACAAAAAGGTTTATTTTTAACACACTTTTGTAGGACTCAGTCCGTATTTTCTTGGCCCTATTCTTTGGTTGGGCCTATGACAAGCTAGACTGTCATAGAGGAAGTGCACAGTGGGGCAAAGCTGCTCGCCTTATGGCCAGCAAGCAAAGTGATCAAAGAAGAGATGGGAGATGCCACAATCTTCAAGAGCATGTCCCTGATGACCTAAAGACTTCCCACTCTATACATAATTTTAAAGTTTCCGCTTCCTCCCAGTTATTCCACCTGGTGACCAAGGATGTAACATATGAGATTTTAATGTGTTTAAAACACATTAAACACAGTTTAATCAACTGTGGCAGGCAGTCTGGCTGGGTCAGTTGGAGAAGGCTTTCTTGAGGAGCCCGGATAGTGTGGCGATTGAAATACACACAGTGGAACCAGATTGTTGTGGTTCAAGTCTCAGCTCACAGCTCAGCAAATATTCAATGTTGATTAAATTACTCAACCTCTGTGCTCAGTTTACTAGTCTGAAAAATGAAGAACACTGTTGGGACCCACCTTACAGGAGTGTTATGACAATGAGTGAGTCTGAACCCTTTGTACCGGTGCCTAACAGATAGCAAAGAGCACGTAAGTGTGAACTGTTAACCACAGTGGAGAAGGGTGAAGTCTGGGGATAGCCATTAGCTAGGTAAAGTTGAAGAGCATTCTAGGACCTGTGGCCAAGGCAAGGAAATGGGGAATGTTGTGGATAGATAGGTCGATGGAAGTCACTGAAAAAGAGAAAATGCTGCCACTGACTGATACCTAATACCTCGTAACATGCTTTGCAGTTGGAATTCATAGGAATTCAGTTACAGGTGATAAGTAAATATTGAGAGATGCAGAGAGAAAGATTACACTTTTTTTTTCTAGGAAACGTCTCTCTTTGTAGTCCTAGCTGCTCTGGAACTCACTATGTAGACCAGGCTGGCCTCAAACTCACAGAGATCCTCTTTCCTCTGTCTCCCGAATGCTGGGATTAAAGGCATACGCCCAGTCAAAAGATTCCACTTTAAAAACCAGGGCTACTATACCCAACCAAAAGATTAAGCTTCTAAAATGGTCAGGCAAACCTGAGAAAGATGCAGTGGAGTGGTTTTTTGTGATGTCCCTTGGTGTTCTCTTGGGTTAGTCACCATAAACTGGAGCGGTTCCTGGGCAAGGGAACTGGGAAGCTGGGTGGAGCGTTGGTGACCACCAGAGGGAAAGGTCTGTATTGCTTTTAACTCAGTTCTGACCCTGCTCCTTGATCCAGTACTCATCCCATAATCCTACTAACTTCCTACATGCCCCTCCTAGCTCTCCCAGGAAACCCTGATCACAGGGAAATGGGAGATACCCTTCCCAAGGAACTAGGTGAGTACAGCGTGCCCACTGAGGGTTCAGTGCCGGGCAGCCCAGGGCCTCCATGTGGACTGGAGCCAGCAAGCAACAGCTTTTGTGAGTTTCAGTGGGAGTACAAGAGAGGGAGGAGCAGTGGGAGCACGGCTGGGACTCAAATCTCTTGGTTAGCTCTGAGTTTAGCTCTTGGCCCTAAGAAGGCTCTCACTAGAGATGAGAAAATGAACTTTGGTTCGGGGGAGAGAAAGACAGTGGACTCTGACTAAACTTTTAGACCAACAAGGAGTCTGGAGACATTTCCAGAGCAGGACTTCAGAGGCATTTGGATCTTTCTGGGGAGATGTGGTAGACCTGATAAAGGATAGGCTTAATGGTTGTATGATGGTGGCCAATGAGATTAAGAAGGGAGACCCCTTAGAGGAAAGGAAGAAGTCTGAGGTAACCCTGGAGAATTTTTCAAGTGTGTTTCCCTGTGGAGGAGTAAGGGTAGGCTTGGTAGGGCTCGACTTTTAGTAGCATATTGAGAAGAGACTTGAGTTGAGGAAATTTTGGGGGATTAGCAATACTCATAGGTTACGCTCTGAGGGCACACCTTGGCTCTAATGCCCTCTCATTATGGCTTATTAAACACTGGCCTGACCCTTCCACCATCATACAACTGAATCTGAAGTAGATCACTCCCCATGAAGAAGTGGGTGGGTGGGTGAGCCGTTCAGATGACCCCGGAACCCTCATAGGTTTGAGAAGTGAAAGCCAGTGTGACCTTTCAGCCCCGGAACATGGGGAAGCATGCAGAAGGAATGGGAGTATTTCAGGCGAATTTTGACTGTAGTGAAAGACAAAGCACACAGGCAAGTGAAGTTTTCTTAAGGGGCTTCCACGACAGCAGCAATAGGCAGGAGAAAGAAAGACTTTCTTGGAGAGTCCACTTCAGGGGACTGGAGCATGACGCAGAGCAAAGCCAACGGATATGAGAGCTTGAGCAAAAGAGCATTCCTTAGCTTCGCTTTGAGCAGGGTCTGTGTTCTTCAGCCCAGTTATGCGGATCCACATCTAGGATCAAATTAAGTCAAAA
>LOEQ01004432.1:10651-21153 GCA_001685075.1 Bramus lutescens
AAAAAGCTAAGCGTGACTGCATTCACCCCTCGCCTGGCTTTGTCTACTCTGCTATAAACACATTTCCTACTGCGTTTATGCAGCCTGGTACTGGAGCTGGTGGTTTCCCCTAAAGGCATCGTTAGCTGCTGCAGTTGCTAAGAAGTGTATTAAAAGGGGAATTCTGAACGTGTTGTGGGGGCAGAAATTGGAACATGGCAAACAGGGCTCTTTGTGTTCGGGGGCTGGGGGAAGAGACTGGAGGCATTATCTCGGCCTTTCCCCCCACTTCCCAAAATGGTGATTCACAGACACTAGCGCTGCATTTCATACTGGCAAAGGGAACTTAGGGCAAAAGCATAAGAGAATGTGGTGTTTGGGATATTTTTTCAGAGAAATATCGTCTTTTTCTATCTTTCTCTTTCCCATCTTCCCTCTCTCCCTGCCTCCCTTTCTCTTTTCTTTCCTTTATTTCTCCTCCTCTATTTTTTTTCATTCTTTTTAATGTTAGAGTACCTGTTCTTCAACGCTTCCACAAGAATTAACTACATTTGTTCGGTAGAGAAAAAGCCATTCATTTCTAATCTGGACTCGATTTCACGCTGATCTGAATATTTCCCCACTTTCCAACCTCCCAGAGCCCCAAAGCTTCTGGCTTGCAGCTGGGAACGTTCAGCAATTGTCTGAAAAGAATGTGGCACGTGTTTGTTTCCCTTTGCCAGCATGGCCAATGGGGAAGGCTGGACTACAAGATGGTCAAGGGAAGGAGGCTATACTGCCACACTGCATAGTCTGAAGGCATGGGTTGGCGTTGGCAAGCCTTGTTTTGGCTCTGCTTTGAGCTTTGGTTTTGCAGCCTCAATAGCAGCGCACCAGGCCCCCCTTCCCAGCAGTGCTCCAGCTGATCACTTGTTTTTGCCCACAGACAATACTCCTGATCTCGGAGAAGTTGCCAAAACTGAGGTGAGTGAGCCCAGGCAGGTCCTTTCCCCTCTCCCAGCAACTCTGCTTTCCCCAAGACCTCTCTGCAGCTCTCAGGACTCATTTCTGCTTTCTCTAGGTTGAGAATACAATCACCTATTCACTTCTCAAGCATCCTGAAGTTCCGGATGAAGATGCAGAACCTGATTACCAGAAACACATTTAATCTCCCTTGTCTTGATTTGGGATTGGAAAAAGCAAACCTTCCGGAAAGGCCAGGATCTAGTATCTCCTGGTCAAGAGGATACTGGAGATATTAAGGAGGCTATGCACAGTCACCTGTGTGAGTTCTGAAACCAACAGACACTATGGTACTGGTCCCCAGTGGTTGATTGTATTAATAACTTCTATGACTTACCGCTTCCCAACTCAATACTCTTCTGCCATTAGATTCACATGGTCAATAAAATTAGTCAAATTACTGTCATTAACAGATTGCTGCAACATGGGAACTGCTTATACTACAGGCTACATGAGAACAATTACATTAGGATACATGATCTTAGCAATGATATAATTGGGTTGTACCAACATATCAAAAGTCATGCTTCAGGATGATGGAATTATAAGGGATTTTAATCTTCCTTATTTTTCTATAAAGATCACATGTACTTTTATACTAAAATACTGTAAAAATAACATCCTATTTACTTTTTCAAGGTTGAGGTGATTGGAGTGTAGACTGAGCTCTCTGGGGTTTGTTGGTCTTCTGTGAGAATAATCTTGGGGAGATGGGTTAGTTTCTCCTGGGGAGCTGTAAGCATCTCAGCACAAGGGTGCTCATGACAAACCAAAGTAATGATTATACACAAGTCTAGTTTGGTGCGCCAATGAGTTTATTGGGCTTACTTATGGGAACATTGGTGAGGGGTTCCTTACAGGGGTGTGGGTGGTTCCTTGCAGGGGTGTAGGCGACCTTAAAACAGCAGTCTTAGCACAGATGGCAACTTCTTCACAGTTGCATCAATGGTGCCCCGCCCCCTTCAGTTAGTTGATCTTCCTCAAACTGAGGATCCTCCTGCTGCCTTCAGAGCTCCACAATGACAAGCAGGCATTCACCACCCACCACCCACCACCACCCACCACGCCTGGCCTGGTAGCAATAGATGGGAGGGAGCGGGAGCAGAGGCTCAGTGTTTCTCTGCTTCAGACGGACTGCTCTTCTGGTGACTGCGACAGCATAATCACTCTGTTTTGTAACACAAGCCCCCGAAGTTAAACTTCAAATGAATGCCAGTGGGCACTGGAGGATGACCTTGAACTACTAATCCCCTGCTTCTACCTCCTAACTGTTGGGATTAGAGGCATGTGCCACCACACAGAGCTGGTATATGTATTTTAAAAATTGGATTACATTGTATGTTTTTGCATGTTCACAAAATCACTAAGGTAGAAATTTAAGCATGCTGTAGCCACATAAGTTCAGAGCACAGAGGTATAAAAGAAAAAAGCAGAAGCTCTCTGTTGTCCTCATTCCCCTTAAATTTGTTCTTGTTCTATCTCTCTTCAATCATGAGTAAACACTGTTGCAGGTTTTATACACATTTAGATTTTTTGTATGTATATTTAACATATTAGAGTTTCAGAAAGCCTATGTATGGGACCATACTTTCTTTACGCATGATTATGTTGTTGACTTATTTTGTTCAACAAGAGGATGGCTGGGGCTTGCTTGGATGTCAGCCTGGCTCCAGGCTCCCTGAAAGACCCTGTCTCAAAGGACTAAGCAGAGAAAGAAAGAGAGAGAATAGAATGCCCGATGGTTTCCTTTGACCTCTGCATACTGCACATAGGCACACTCCCATGTGTGTGCATCCAACAGACACACATAATAATAATAACCCTCTCTTGGACAGTGGTGGCACACATCTTTAATCCCAGCACTCTGGAGGCATAGACAGGTGGCTCTCTGTGAGTTTGACGCCAGCCTGGTTCATAAAGAGACTTCCAAGACAGCCAGGGCTACACAGAGAAACTGAAATTCTCTCCATAATTTCTGCTTTGAAATCCCTGATAACGAAGACACCTTAGGTGGATCTTAGTGGTTCAGTCCAAACACATGAAACAAATAAGGTCATTTGACACCAGGGAGAATGCATCCAGAAGCTCTTGTATTCCTAATTTGTACCTTTAAGTAAAGCCTTGCCTACCCCATGAATCTAGTGAGTTCTTTTTCACACCCTCTTTAGCAAGGCCTCTCCTAACCACTGCTATTATTTTGTTTTTACTTTCTCCGTGGTACAGTGTGAGTAACTATGTATCTTCTTGTTTATATATTCTCATGTACACTAAAATGTAAGCTTAATACAGTCCTGTTTTCATTATTCACTAATGCACCCCAGAGACTAAGACAATGAAACAGATTGTTGAATGAATTCATAAATAAATCTTTCCTCTCATAATTTCTGGGTTATTTGATATTCTTGCATGCTGGTTAATTGCTCTACCACTGAGCTACATGCCCCAGGTGTTATTTGATGTTCTTAATACTGTGGCTTAGATTTGTCCCCTTGGAATCATGTATTGGAAACATACCCACCAATGCAACAGGGTTGGGAGGTGGTATCTGATCAGAGGTGATTAGCCCATGTGGAGTCCTTATAAAGAGGTGAATCTGGTGCCGTTTCGGCTCTGTCCTTCTTCTCTTTCTTCCCCACTCTCCCACTTCTTAGCCCATAGACTGACACAGCAAGAATTCTGGTCCTCCAGGTTTGAACTTCTCAGCCTCCAGAACCACATGCTAATAAGGAATTACCCAAGTCTGTGGGATTTTGTCATAGCAAGTCAGAGAAGGCTTTCTGAATCTCAAGAGTTCAATAAAAGTCTACTTACTACCTTTCCTTGAAACCTTACTAAATTAATCTAAAATTCTTAAACATTTTAGAAAGGATCTGAATTTAAATACACTTGAAATTCTTTTTTTGAATTTAGTGTAAGGTAAGGATCTAACTTAATTTTCACCCAGGGTTGAGGTCAGTTATGGCCATGTCATTCCTTGAAAAACTGACTGGAAATGCTGCAGTTCATTATCAGCTTCCACACACAGGTCTACAGCAGTCTCTCTTGTTGCCTTATTCCTTTTGGTTGTTTTTTTTTTCTGCCTCAATAACACACACTCATTTATTTTAGTTTTATAGCATATTTTCATATGTAGAAAGTCCAGTTTTCTCTTATTCCTTTGTTTCGAGATTTTCTTGTCCATTACTGTGTTGTTTCTCTTCCAGGCAGACTTCAAAATTCCACATACTACAGGGTGCTAGGAGAATTACAATGTCTATGCATTTTGTAAGAATTACAATGTTTATATATTTGGGTAAGGTCTGACATCTGTGTTACATCCAGACCCCAAATGGCGGCTTCTGGTTTGTTTAGAAGGTAGACTTCTCTAATAACATATGGCCTTTCTTTGGACTAAAGTTTAGACAACCTTTCCCTTTTATATCACTATTACTCTCTAGAATTTTCTAGACTTTTTAAAGTCAATTTTGAAAATGTATGGTTTTTTCCCAGAAAATCATATATTTTATTGATTGGTATGCAGCAAAATGCTTCTCTTTCTCCAATCTCTCTCTCTCTCTCTCTCTCTCTCTTTCTCTCTCTCTCCTCTTGCTTTCTTTGTCAGGGTCTCAAGGAACTCACAATGGCCCCCTCCCCCATTCTTAGCTTTGAGCTCTTTTATCAGGATGACTTTAGTTGAGAATAACAGGAACTCATAGTTCAAATTGGCTTAAACAATAAGGAAATCTATTATTTCCCATAACAAAAAGTTTGGCGACAGAGTGTCTCCTTGCATCAGGATTCCGAGTCCTTTTTTTCTGCAATCCTCTGGGTAATGCTCTTGGACTGGCAAGAATACACAGCGATTCTAATTGTCATATCCTGGTATCTAGAAGAAAAAAGGGACTAATTACTTTTTTGATGTGTCCCTTGAGAACAAGGAAAATATTCTCAGAAGTCCTTGGTAATGCTTCTGTCATAGTGTATTGATCAGGACAGACCACACTTAAAGCATGGATTCCAGAGAAGACTAAGATGATCATAGCATACCTCGTTTACTGCTTTCAAAGTAGAATGACTATTGAGACTGAAACCCTTGACCTCTCTGTCTTTGTCCATCCTAGACCTCACTAAAGGTATGCCTACTTGTTTGTTTGTCTTGTAATAGCTTTAACTTATTAATCAAATATTTTGCCTTTTGTTTGTTTTCAAGCATGCTATTTTCTACTTTATTTAGATTTATATATTACTTATTTTTGAATTTTTTGTTTTCAAACAAATTAATAAACAATGGTAACTTTTCCTCTATTGCTGTTTTGGTCATAAGCTTTTAACTTTGCTGGGTCCAGGGTCACACAGTGATTGGGGGGGCAGACCACCAAAATCTGTTAAGCCAGAAGCAAGCTTTATTTCAGAAAAGGGGGGAAAATCACCATGGGACACACAAAGCTTATCAGCTCTAGCTGTGACCAGAGATCAGGCTTCTGTAGCTGTGGCCATGGTGGTTGGTTTGGGGCCTCCTTTAATAGTAAACTCAAGCACCAGGTGTAGGTCAAAGAGCTTTTACAACCTTGAGGTCAGGCTTAAAGTCACATTACATTTTAAGTTTTACAGCTTTTTGCTATAGAACGTTAGAATGTTAAAATCAGGATGTTTGCAAAAGCCTGTGGCTGACACAGTTGCTTTTCACTGTCCCTGAAAGAATGCAGGGCAGAGAGTAGAGTCACATAGGAGGACAGTTAAAAATTAAGAGAATACAAGCAGAGGGTCCCATAGAGGCAACAGTTCGAAGCTACTCTTTGTCCGTAGTACCTGCCTAGCTGGGAAGCTGGGAGGCAGGAGACCATTCTTAAAAGTTTTACCTCTGTCCACATGACTGTCAGGATGTCTGCTCTTAAGGCAGAAAGTGTTTGTTAAGTGGCTGCTAGCTTTATTTATTTTTCCCCAAAATGTGTTTGGACTTACAACTTTATATTTCTATAGTTTTAGACCTGACTCTTTATTTCTATATTCTATTCCTGAACTCTTCAACTTCAATATGTCTGTCTGTCAATGTTCTTTCTCAACAGTTTATAATTTTAGCTTCATTTTCTTTTTTGAGATTTTTTTTTATTGAGTGTGGCATTTTTGTTAACTTGACATAAGCCAGGGTCATCTGAGAAGAGGGAACCGAGAAAATGCTTCCACCAGATTGCTTGTTGGCATTTTCTTGATTAATGATTGATATGGGAAAGCCCAGCACACTGTGGGCAGTGCCACTCCCGCCCCCTGCCCCCTGCCCCCTAGGCAGGTGGTGCTGGGCTGTACCCAGAAGCAGGCTGAGCAAGGCATAGGGAACAAGCAGTAAATAGCATTCTTCCATGGCCTCTGCTTCAGCTCCTGCCTCGAGTTCCTGTCTTGACGTCTCTTCATGCAGGACTGTCAACTGTAATAAATTCTTTCCTTCCCAAGTTGCTTTGAGTCATGGTGTTTACTTATGCCTATAGAAAGAAAACCAAGACTGCGAGTGAGTGCGAGTGTATGTGTGTGTGCGTGCGTTTGAAGCTGGAGTTACAGGAGGTTCTAAGTTGCCACCAACTCAGGTCCTCTGAAAGAGCATCATGTGTTTAAGAGCAGTTTAACCATCTCTCCAGCCCCTTTACTTCCTTCTTAGCCTAAAGTGGAATTTGAAGTGTCTGTTGTGTTTATGTTGAGCACCATCTTTCTTATTGTCTATTTTTATTACACAACAGCCAGCAAAACTTGTCTGTTTTTTTCTGAATGAATTTCCATAAGTGCCTGTGTGAAGGCAATGCTCTTATTTGGAAAAGAAATCACATTTTGCAACGCTTCCACTTAATTTGAGTTGCATCATGGGGCAGGCATATCACAAGACAACTCTGCCTTCCCTCTTTCCCCACATCCCCTAAGTCCTGCACCCCATATGGAACCATCTTCAACTATTTTAACTGTGTCTTGTGAGAATTTACTTCCATATTTCCAAACAATATACTGTGTTGCTGTTCCTTGTTTGTGCTTTCAATATTAATCTCATCCACGATTTCCTGATGTAGAACTCAGGGGCTGTTCTTGTCCCACGGTGCTTCCTTGCTTCCCACTTTCCCATCAAATACTCTCGTATAACCTTGTTGCAATTTGATTATCACCATTTATCCCGGAGACATTTGTCGGATTACACTTCCTTTCTTGAACAATCTTCTTCCCTTCCAGAAATAGTCAAGGCTTCATTTTTGTCATTTTCTTAGCTGAATGTGTGTTTATTATTAGCTTTTCCTAATACTGAAAAAGAAACACTGAAAAGTGACTTAACATTGTTTTCCATTCAGTTCAATGCACAGAGCACTTGATCGCTTCTTTTTCTTCAACACAATGTTCCTCTTCCACACTAATTTGGATGCCTCGTCTCTAGGACTCTTGCTCAGCTGTTCTCCTGGGACGTCTTATACTGGCCTTTTGTAGTAAATCACTTTTATTCCAAATCTTGTTTCCTATTTTGGCTTATATTCTTGACTGGCTAAAGTGTGTTTTCCAGGGGCATTGTAGGGAAGGGTATATGGAGAGTCTAACAGATACCATTAATGTCTGCTTCCCAGTTATGCAGCACACCTGAGTTCATCTGTAGCCGCTGGCTGGTTCACATTTTACTGAGAATTAAACTAAGGCAGGGAACATCGGCCACCTATAAACAGTCACTCTGAAGTTAAAGTCCTCTACAGGCTTTGCAGCTCCCTCTCCTAGAACTCACTGTGTAAACCAGGCTGTCCTCAAAGGCATAATAACCATCCTGCTTTAGCCTCTCGAGTGCTGGTCAGTACCACCATGTCTGCTTCCTTTGGAGTTTTGTTGTGGTTGTATTTCCTTTGTTTGTTTCCTGTCTCCTATATTTGAATACTTCTCAGTCTTGAATAATAGTCCTATTCTTATTTCTAATTTTTTAAAGAGCCGGGGTCTTGCTATTTTGTCCAGAATAGTATAGTAGCTACAGTAGAGTGGGTACATACCCACTACTAGTGCTCTGTATAGACAGACACTTTAGCCTCTGACAAGGGCCTCAGGGGGTCCTCCTGTCACTACCTTCCAGGTATCAGGCCCTATGTATATGCACTAACAAACCTGTATATTTTAGGCAAGGACTCACTCTGTAGCCCAGGCTGGCCTTGAACATTTGGATAATCCTCCTGCTTTAACTTCCTGAGTGCTGGGATTATAGGCAAAGGCCATCATACCCAGAATACATAATCTTGATTATCGTAGTTATATAGTTCTAAAATTATTTATATTTATTCTTCCTACCATCTTTGTGTGTAAATATGGTGGTTTATTTATTCTAGTCCCTTTGCCTTTCCATATACATTTTAGGATAATATTGTATACACATAAAAAAATCTTGCTAGTATTCTGACAGGAACTGTGTTAAAGATGTTTATTAGTTTCAGCAGAAATGACTTTATGTGTGTGTGTGTGTGCGTGCGTGCGTGGGTGCGTGCGAGTGGACACTCATGCACATGTGCCATATGGATGTTGGAGAACATCCTCAGGTATTGGTCCTCACCTTGCACCTGGTTTAAGACAAGGTCTTGCGTTGTTTATTGCTGTGTACTTCCAGCTAGCAGGCCACCAACCTTTCAGTAATTCCTACCTCCAGTAGGGGTGCCCTGGGATTATAGATATTTGTGCTATGGTGACTGTCCTTTATGTAGGTTCTGGGGATCTGAACTCTAGCCTCTTGCAGCAAGTGATTTACTCACTTAGCCATCACCCCAGCCCCATAAATAATTTCTATGTTGAGTTTTCTCAACCCTAATATGATATAATATTTAGATAAAATATTTTGTCAGCAATAATAAAAGTAATGAATACACTGTACTAGTCAATAAAATTACAAGCTCTATCTTTACAGATGAAAACTTCAAAGCTAGGTGTGGTGACAGACTTGTATCCTCAGCACTTAGGAGGTATGGGCAGGTTGCTCTCAGCTACATAGGAGTCTTGGGCTACACAAGGCCTTAAATTTTTTTTAATGAGCTAGGTGGTGGCGGCATACGCCTTTAATCCCAGCACTAGGGATGCAGAGGCAGGCAGATCTCTGTGAGTTTGAGGCCAGACTGGTCTACAAGAGCTAGTTCCAGGACAGCTAGGACTGTTAGACAGGGAAACCCTGTCTTGAAAAACAAAAACAAAAGCAAAATTAATGCAAATTTCATCACTAATACAAAAGGATTCACTGAAAGAGATGTCCCACTTCCTTTTAATCAACGTGGGGAACATTATTCTTTTGTAGCATAAATGTGGCTCAAGAATATGATTTGGGGCTGGGTGGTGGTGGTGCAAGCCTTTAATTCCAGCATTTGCGAGGCAGAAGCAGGCGGATTTCTGTGAGTGCAAGGCCAACCTGGTGTACAAGAGCTAGTTCCATGACAGCTAGGGCTGTTACACAGAAAAACCCCATTTTGAAAAGCCAAAATATATATGTGTGTGTGTAATATGATATGTATATATATAATATAGATAGATATTATTATAATATAGATAGATATAATAGATAGATAGATTTTGATAACGTGTTAAAGACTTTTATATAATTTATTGACCTTGTTTTCTTAGGTAAAAATTTGGCCTGGAGGTATAGTTTAGTGATGGAGCATGTGTTTAACATGCATAAAGCTTACCAGGCAGTGGTGGTGTATGCCTTTAATCCCAGCCCTCGGTAGGCAATGACAGGTGGATCTCTGTGAGTTCGAGGTCAGCCTGGACTACAGAGTGAGTTCCAGGACAGGCTCCAAAGCTAAGAGAAACCCTGCCTCAAAACAAAACAACAAAAAAACCCCCCAAAATCCATGAAACTATGCACATAGATCTTGATTCAACCTCCCATCACCACAGACAGTTTTGCCCAACCCCCCTTCTGCCAGCAAGCAGATCTTCCTCCTGCTTCCAGCTGTGTTTTCTCTCTCTGTCCTATTCTCTCTTTGGAAGAGGTGGCTGCTGCCTTTCCTCTTCCCCCTCCTCTCTGTCTCTCTCTCTCTGTCTCTCTCTCTCTGTCTCTCTCTCTCTCTCCCCTTCCCTCCCCCTCCCCTTTCCTTCCATAACCCACTAAATTAAACTATACCCACTTTCTCTGCATGGCGTCTGTCCATCTTGGGTCACCTGCAACGGCTCCTGGTGGGACCCGCTGGCCCTCGGGAAACTGCGCCAGTTTATCTAAACCATTACAGAAAGAGCCTTGTGTAAATATTTGTAATTGTTTACCAACTTGCTTTGCTAATATCTATCTGTCTTTTGAACTAGAACTTTACTGAGAAGGCCTAATGGAACTCCTTCAAGAAATGGTGCTAAGTGTAATGGTCTTTCCTGTCCCTTTAACAGACAAGCCCTGCCTACTCTCCCCAAGAAGATCTTCCTTCTGCTTTCAGCCTGAGTTCCTTCCTTTCTAGCTCTCTCCTAAGGCAGCTTCTCTTTTCTCCCCACTTCTCCCCTTCCTCCACCCTACCTGCCTCTGTTTCTCTCTCTCTCTCTCTCTCTCTCTCTCTCTCTCTCTCTCTCTC
>LOEQ01004432.1:34826-46747 GCA_001685075.1 Bramus lutescens
GCCTATCAAAAGGCCAAGGCAGTTTCTTTATTAATCAATGAAAGTAACACAGATAGATGACCCTCCTACATCAGTTCACACCTATAATCTGGTACTTAAGAGGCTGAGGCGTGAGTACAGGTGCAGGTTCAAGGTCAGCCTGTGCCCACAACTCATAAAACATCAGCAACAACAAAAATGATCCAAGGATGGTGGGGTCACTATCTGAGAGACTCTTGTGGATTAAATAGTGCATGCATGTGACAGCAGTGTGTGACACACAGTAAGCACCGGGCGGATGCTATACTCTGACGTGCATTTTCCCTACCTCTCTACTACCTGCTATGGGGTCACGGCTGTCATTGTCCGTTGGTTTCCTCAACCAACAGCTGGATGTCATGCTGGTGAGTTCGCTGGTCCTTCATTCCCATGGCCTCCACTTCCTTAAGCCACAGTCCTTTTACTGGGAGGCCTGAACACCAGTGAGCCAAGGTCACGGCCACCTGGCCGAAGGAGTCTCTTAGAGGGATTTGGATACCTTCCTCTTCTCCTGACCAGACGGTTCATTCCCTGGGTCAGAAGAGGAGTCCTTGTGGAGGGCCATTCCTAGCCTCTCTCTAAGTTGCAGCATCATTTTCTGGTTCTCCTCAGCTGCCAGTTCAGAGACTCTGAAGTGTGAAGGACCTGTCAGCACTGATCAGAGCAGCTGCCACACTGATGAGGAAGAGGAGGATGTGACCCATTCCGGTGACGCTGACTACCAGATCAAGGGCTACAAGTTCAGCAAACCCTTCCATCTCATCGTTTCCTATGGTGAGGTCCCAAGAAGGTCTGAGCAGTGTCTCAAACTACTCCTGATAGCCAGCCCAGTCAGGAAATGACCCTTTGGGAGCCTGGCATAGGTGGAAGTACTTAGTTTCCCATCTTCCGCTTCCAGGAGATAGAATGTCCTCAGTCCTAGCCCCTAGAGTTGTTCTTCCCTCGACATTGTGTCATTCATGAAGGCACAGGGCAGGGTGAGGAGGTGTGGTGAGCCATCCATAACTCTAAGACCAATCTCTAAGTAAAAGCTGTGCCCCACTTATCAGCATACTTTGGGACTAAACAAGGACAGAGAAAAAAAGGCTTTGCCATTCTTAGTTAAGTTCAAGAGGACAGAGAGCATTAAGGTGGGCCAGTCAGAGTTGAGCGTGCCCTGGAAAGTTTAGGGGATCTGTTAGGGGAATTACTTCGGACCTCTGGAGGGACATGGATGACACTTCACTCTTCCTCTGGGCTACAGACTGGCTGATCCTCCAAAGTCCAGCTACAGCCATATTTGAAGGAGACCCACTGGTTCTGCACTGTCGTGCCTGGCAAGACTGGCCAGTGACTCAGGTCATCTTCTACC
Source organism: Bramus lutescens (assembly GCA_001685075.1). Lineage (NCBI taxonomy): Eukaryota > Metazoa > Chordata > Mammalia > Rodentia > Cricetidae > Bramus > Bramus lutescens. The sequence continues at coordinate 36,196 of LOEQ01004432.1, forward strand.
GAGAGGGCTCAGCCCTGAGTCCTCCTGGATCTAAAAGAGAATTCTCTATCAATGTGGTGCAAATGTCAGACAGCGGACTCTACCACTGTAGTGGCATCTTCAGAAGCCCTGGTCCTGGGGCCCGAGAGACTGCCTCCCCTGTGGCTATCACAGTCCAAGGTGAGAGCTGGAAGGAGTGCTGCTATGGTAGATAAGGAGTAGGGAGACCAGAACCGTCCAAACCTATGCTTTCTGGTACTCACAGAGCCAGAACCTAGGCTGTTGTAGATTTGCTCATTTATGGATCTTTTCTAGTCCTGCCTAGAAGGGAGGGAATTAGGAAGGGAAGGGAGGAGGGAGAGAAGAAGGAGGGAAGAAAGAAATAAAAAGGGAACAAAAGAAGAGGAGGAGGGGGTAGAAGCTGAAAAGTTCAAATGAGACCTTTCTAAAAGAACCCTTGCCTAATGGAACCAGAGGAAAGAATAATAGGTGGAGGGAGTTATGGGTCTGCTAAGCGCAGGAGGGTTAAACTTTTTTTCACTGCTTGTCTTTTTCCTAGAATTGTTCCCAGCCCCAGTTCTCAAAGCCTCACCTCCTAATGAGCTCCAAGAGGGAGGCTCAGTGACCCTGAGCTGTCAGACAAAGCTGTCCCTGCAGAGGTCATCTTCCCGCCTCCTCTTCTCCTTCTACAAAGATGGACAGTCACTGAGTATCGGAGACATCTCTTCAGAACTCCAGATCCCCAAAGCTTCAGAAGAGCACTCCGGCTCCTACTGGTGCGAGGCAGCTACTGAGGACAGGCAAGTTTGGAAGCAGAGCTCTCAGCTGGAGATCCGGGTGCAGGGTGAGTTAATGTGTATGTATGCCTGTGGGGTGTATATTAAACAAGACCCCAGAGGAGGAAGATGAAGAGGGCATACAGGAGAGACGGGGCAATAATCCAAAGTCCTTGGTGATGGAAAGGAACACAGAAAGAGAATGTCTCTCTCAGACCATGGAATATAGCAGTTCAAGACCTGGACTGGCCCTTGTATCTCCTTATAGAAATCAGGATTCTATGTAATATGAACATCTATGGGAGCATCATACCTAGAATGCAGATAATATCTAGAAATGGTCAGCCAGGACGGCATAGTAAGACCTCATCTCAAATAAACAACCTCTAGGAAGAGTGTCTATCATGTTCTGGAAGTTACCTTTAGGAAGACTGTATTTGAGCCAGGCAATGGTGGTGCACACCTTTAATCCCAGCATTTGAGAGGCAGAGGCAGGTGAATCTCTGTGAGTTCGAGGCCATCCTGGTCTATAAGAATTAGTTCCAGGACAGGCTCCAAAGCTATAGAGAAACTCTCGTGGTTGTTTTTTTTTAAGAAGAAGAAGAAGAAGAAGAAGAAGAAGAAGAAGAAGAAGAAGAAGAAGAAGAAGAAAGAAGAAGAAGAAGAAGATTGTATTTGACCCAACACACCTAAAAGGAGCTGTCTAGGCTGATGAGAAAGCTTGACGACGTGCCAAGGGAAACACGGGAGGGACCCATGATAATCATATTAAAGAGTGGGTGTCTTGGGGACCCGCTCAGAGAGGACTGAAACAAAGATGAAGAACTAGAACAATGGCACACACAAGACAAGGCTGAGCCCAGAGCCCACTTGCAGAACTTGAAATTCTGGCTTGAGAGAGAATCGACGGGCTGTCTAATGACAGGATCTCTCACTAATGCTTCTCCAGCAGAGACCATTAAGACAGTCAAACCTCAGTCTAAAATTTTCCTTAGGATGAACCTAAGAGTCCTCAAGCCCTGGTTGCCTGTGGGTACCACAGCCACTTTCAGAAAAGAGGGAAGATTGAGTCTGTGGCCAAACACAGTGGGTTGGCATCTTGTTGAGTTCAATACCAAAATAAGCATACATGAAGCATACGAGAGTGGGGAAGGATTTGTTATCAGTGTCGGGCGAGGAGAGTACAGGCGTTGTTTCCAAAGCAAGGCCCTCCTCAAACAAAGAAAGCATGGGGGGGTTCATTAGACATTTTTACTCATGTAAGGGTTGGCCCATTCTTAAACATGTTAAGCAGTGTATTCTGAGCATGGTCCAGTTTAAACTCATGCATTGAGAAAAGATAGTAGGCACATTTGGGGGCATGCTTCACTAAAATGAAGTGCATGCTTGAAACATTAAGGTGATAGATGGGAATACCCGTGGGCATACTGAATTTCATTCTAGAGTTTTAGGGGAGGTGAAAGAAAGAACACTTAGAAGACACATTCATATAGGAGTTTGATCCTAAGGGTGTCTGATTCACTAAGTAGCTACCAGTGTGAGGACAGGGCCAGAGTTAGACATCATCCCTATATAGGTATTATTTATTTATTTATTTATTATTTTAAGATAAGGTCTTACATTGTATTCCTGGCTGACCTACAGCTCATTGTGTAGGTCAGGCTGGCCTTTTGTTTGTAATGTTCCTTTGGCCTCAGCCTCCTGAGCACTGAGATTACAGGTCCACACCACCATGCCCAGCCAGACTTTACTTGTTTAATGCTTCCTGCCCATAATAATTCAGGTCCCTTAAATCCTGCTGCTTCCTCCCATCTTGAATCTAGCTCTTCAGAAACCAACTGCTCCAGAGACTCCTCCTGCGGAGCCCCTTGGTCCTCTGCCTCCGCCACCCGCTCCTTCTGCAGAACACCTGGGATTCTCTTCCTCCGACCCCCACTTCCATCACCAGATGCGCCTTCTTCTCAAACAAATGCAGGATGTAAAAGTTCTCCTTGGTCATATGGTCATGGAATTGAGGGACTTGACTGTCTACCTGAAGCCAGGTGTCACGAAGGCTGCTGACAAATGAACGCACCCAACGTAGCAATTCCAGCTGTTTCTGGACTGCATGGATGCAGAAATGGTTCTGTAAGCTGCCTTGGTACTTTGTTAGGATAATGGAGCTGGTTGAAAGAAAATAAACACTTACAAAGTGGTACCCAGAGTGTGCCTATAGCTGTATATTTTCTTTTACCATGATAAGGTTATTCTGTACCTTAGACCAGGAATTTCTTTCTGCTTCTTAGAACAGAATTTAAAGAGAAGCAGTGGCAGTGGATTAAATACTGCAGTATCAAATGGGGGAGGGCAATTTTTCCTCCCTATACTCCCACAGAAAACATTAAGCAATGTCCCCTAGACATTTTAGGTTTTACACATGGTGGAAAGGATCGATATGCTACTAGAATTTAATAAGTTAAGATAGTTACAAGTCAAGGAGGCTGCTGACCATCCTATAATGTACAGAACAGCCAATAAAAGACTTCCTGTCCCTAAATTTTATTAGTGATAAAGCTATAAATATGGGGCTAATAAAAGCTAGGTGTTAATCACTTTATCTCTTCTGATTACTCTCATTCAACAACTATTACTTTACATGCTAGCATCTAATTAGTCCTGTGATTTGAATTTTTATGTGCCTCCTCCTCTAAAAATCTATCCTGAAATCTCAGTTTTTTATGTGTTTGTATATGTATATACCACATGTGTATAAGTCCCGTGGAGGCCAGAAGAGGGCATCAGATCCCCTGGAGCTGTGGTTCTCGGCAGTTATGAGCTGCTCAATATGAGCACTGGGAACTGAACCCCGTCCTCTGAAAGCATAGCAAACACTCTTAGCTCTGAGCCATCTCCTAGCGCTGCCCCCTCCATGTTGAAATAATAATCCCTAAGGCAAAGGCGTGAGCAAGTGGAGCCTTGGGGAGGTGATTAGGTAGTAAGGACAGTCCTCATGATTAGGGTCAGCATCTCTACGGAAGAAAGCCTCAAAGCTAGTGAAGAAGCTGCTTTTGTACATTTTGACCGAAATGAATGGCAGAAACAAGTTAAACAGGGAAGGTTTAGCTTGGCTCACAGCTTCAAAGGGTTGCTATTGATCACAACAGGGGAACACAGTAGCCTGATTCAGTCCCTGGTGGTAAAGAGTGTATGTTCACATCTTGGTAGGCAAGAAAAATAATGGCCAGAACCAGGAGCAGGTATAGCCTTCAAGAGCCTACCCCATGCTATTTAATACTACCAGAAAGGCTCCTCTGCCACGCCTACGCTGGCGCCTGTGTGACAGAATGCCTTTGTGGTGGAGGTTGGCGTCAGGTGAGGGGCCTGAGCTTCCTGGAACGATGCCCCCAGCAGTTTCCTGACAGTCGGCTCAGATAATGATGTCCGATCAGCCTTTTTGATCACCATGTCCCCGGCCACACTGTTCTTGGTGTATCTTTCTCTTCCTGTCTTTTCTATTCCTTATGATTATCGCAGGCTTATTGTGCCAAAAGGCTTATGGTTCCTTTAAACAAGGAAATATTCCCAATGATTCATTGAGTTCAGAGGAACTCATTCATGCATCAGTCTCTGCTCTGCCTGATGGATGAAAGAGAGTGGAAAATACCTACCTCCACTCCCTCGGACTGGTCAGTATGTCGAGCTCGGGAGGAGATAGGAAAATTATGAGAGGCAGAGAAGGGAGTTTCACACACTGCTTTTTAGGGAAAGGCTTGCTAGGATGAGGAAGCCTTGGTGCACATTAACAGAGGATGAAAGGAAAGCAGTCTTAGAAAACCTTAAANNAAAGCAGTCTTAGAAAACCTTAAAACTGCCCTGCATTATTGGTACAGAGATTGGTCATTTGACAAAAGACCTGAAGAAAATTGGCCGCAACTACAAAAGATTTTAAGTACAGATATAGCCTGAACTTTGTATTAGCTTCTATCTAGCTTTGAAAGAAGTGTGTCAACTTCCAGAATTGATGTGAATTCAGTTTCTGTGAAAGTATAAATACTATGCTTTGCCTTGAGTAAATTGCTGCAGATTCAAAGCTCAATCTGAGTTGTGTCTGTCTGTCACTCGCCGAATTCTAGATTCTCCTTAGCCTTCGCCCTTGTTCTCCCTCGGTCTTCGAGCTCCAAGAGGGTGGGTCCATGGCACTCCTCCTCTTAAGAGGTTCCACAGCCTACAAAACTGTGCCAAATGCAATCACTAAACATTCCAAACATAAGCCTGTGACATAAAGTCCTAACATTTCATCCCTAGCCCCAGAGGCTTATGGCCACCTCACAATTCAAAGTGTATTCAGTCTGATGTCAAACGTTTCTATAGTTCTAATAGTCCTGACCCTATTCAAAAGTCTCAAGTCTCCTAAAACAAAAACTTAGCTGTGAACCCCTGAAAAACATGTTTCCAATAGATGATGACACATAAAAAACATTCCCATTCCAAAATGAGGAAGCAAGGAAAGACTGGACCAAAGAATGACTGAAACCCAGTGGGGAAAATGCTAAGTCCTATAGCTCCAGGTCTCAGTTACTTTTCTGTGATGAAACACCATGACCAAGGCAACTTCCAGAATAAAGGGCTTATTTATTTATACTGTTCTAGAGGAATACGAATCCATCACCATCATTGCAGGAAACCATGGCAGTAAGCACAGCCATAGTGGCAGGAATAGCTGAGAGCTCAAGCAGGAAACAGAGAGAGGGAACTCAATATGTCATGAGTCTTTTGAATATCAAAGCCTGCCCTGGTGACATATTTCCTCCAGCAAGGTCACACCTCCTAAGTCTTCCTAAACAACCACCCACTAGGGACCAAGTATTCAAATGCCCAGACTGTGGAGAACATCTCATTTAAACCACCACACTCCATGCCCAGCATCCAGAGGCATAATGTGACCCTCAGTGGACTTGGGCAACCCTGCCCCTGTGACCCTGATACCTGCAGCACACATGGGCTCTCTCTTTGGCCAGTTCCACTCAGTGCCTGCAGCTTTTCTTGGCAGATGTTCCACATCTGGTATCTCCAACATCCTGAGGTCTCCAGTACAATTCGGCTTCACCTACACGGTGTCCCCCATTGCTTACTTAGGGGCTGTCTACAGGGAATCTGACCATGCATGGCACACATTGCCTTGTTTCACAGACTTCTATCTGGAAACTCGGTGCAATCCTTCATGACCCCTGCAACTGCATGCCTGCAAAGCCAGCACCATGCAGAGAGCACGAAGTTCTGCTGGGAGGTAGTCGGGCTGTCTTTTATCATGATCGCAATGGGTGATTCAATCTATAATACCACTTTCCTACACAGTCCTTTGCCAGCAGGGTCCCCAGGAACTTCTTTCTATTTAGGTTCTTCTTCTTCAGGCACTTGGAGCTCTCTCTCCTCTACTATCTCACCGCGATGTGTTTGCCTTCTCGTTAGTGATGCTAATCTCTGCAAGGATGACAGCTATTTTTCTACTTTCCTGTGACTTTCATCGTAGTCACACTCCTTTGTTCTATGCATGGAATACTATTGTTCATTCTCAAATGCTGAACACTAGCCTGACAAACGATGCAATAACCTTGATTACTATAACCTTTGGTTGATGAATTAAAAGACCATGCTATTAAGACCTTAGTGGATTCATATTCTACCACATTATCCTGCATTATGCAGAGTTGTGTTCCCACTGTGCTCTCTTTCTGCTATTTATTTTTTATGAAGTAGCCTGTAATAATTTACAACAAACATATACACGACCATTTCTGATATACTACAAAGAAACAAAGAAATAGGATCACACTGAGGGGAAAATGAATTTTATGGTGCTGCCTAGCATCTTCAAGGGTGTGATGATTCATCTTGATTGTCAACTCGCTTAGATCTTGAATCAGTTAAGAGCCCTGCTACTGGGTGGGTCTGTGAGGACAGTTCCAGGAAGGATCTGAGTGTAGAAGACATAAGAACTATGTGCCAGTTTATTTTTAAGGTTTCTAAGTTCAAATTCTTTCCTTCAGCCCTCACAGTATGCACCAAAGGAGTTCACTGTAGCATTTATAATAGTGGAGAATTGGGAAGCAACCAGGGCATTAGGGAGTGGACAGGTACCACTTGGTGGAAGCATGAAGTAATAAACATGATGTACATAGAACAGCGAGAATGAATTTTACATGGAAGTAATTTTAAATAAAGAAAAACATTCAGAACACACCATTTATATAAATTAATAATGCTAAATATTTCCTAAGATTCAATGTATAAACATATAGGGGATGGAGAGATGGCTCGGTGGTTAAGATAACAGTAAGAAAAGAAGGGCATGAGAGAGGAGACTTACAAGGGCTGAAGGCCACAGCCTTCCCTGCTCAGCACCGTGGACCCCTAAACAAAGATGGACTTGAGAACAGATTTTGGAGTGTGCTTCTCCCCAAGCACCCTGTTTTCTGTCACCTCAGTTTCCTCACATGTAAAACAGAACTAGTAATAATCCCTCCCTCAGGGACCTCCATGAGGAATGAATGAAGTAATTTTCTGTATATATGAAGCATGAACATGGTACCGGTCACACACTGGTGCACTCCCTACATGTGAGCTCTCCTTACCCCACGTCGTCTCTGAGAGCTGTCTACTTACCATAGTCCTTACCAAATCATGGCATATCTTGCCAGGAAGATTTGCTGGGACAGACTTCAAAGAAGTCAAATAATTACTCAAGCCCAGTGTGGTGATGCACGTTGGTTGTCCCACCGTGTAGAGGGCTGAGGAAAAGAGGAACATCTGAGCTCACTTTAGAGTGTGAGACAAGGCCAGGCAGGATGACAAGGCCCTTAAAGGGGAAAAACAAAACCCTAACAACAAAAATTTCCAAGTTTGTCTGCATACTAAGGGACTTGGCAATGTGCAAAGGAAGAAGACCGACTTGGGAGAAATTCGGAGGAAAACATAGAATAAACAAGTGCTGGTCGGGGTTGTTTTCAGGTCAAACTCTGGGCATTATCTGTGTGGTTAAAGGGCTCTGTGGCTAATTCCTGTGAGTTCACAGGACTACATAGCAAATGAATTTTTGGTGTGATCAGGCTTCTTCTGAAATCTAATAAAGGGGCTGAGATCTTTGTTCTGGCTTACAAGAAGCCAAAACAGAGTCTACCTGTCTGTATATGTGGCAAGGACAGCTGTCAGGTGTATGGCACTCTTGTCGTTGAGGTGGTGGCCTTGCAGAAGTCAGACCACGGGGACCAGCAGAAGTCAGGCCATGGGGACCAGCTGTGGCCGACATGATGAGGCCTGTACCAGGCTTTTTCCTTTGGGTCACCAACCAGCTCCCAAATCATGACACAGAGACTTCTTATAAATTATGAATGCGCGGCCTTGTTTAGGCTTGTTCCTGGCTAGCTCTTTTAACTTAAATTAACCTATTTCTCTTTATCTACTTTTTTCCTCAGAGCTAATCTTATTTTCTTACTGTTCCTATGTCTGACTGGCTAGCAATTGCCTGGCTTCTTGCCTTGGGTGTAGTCCTTCTTTTTCTCCTTCTTCTTCTCTCATTGTCCTTCATCTCTCATTGTCTTCTCTCTCAAGCCTAGATTTCTCTTCCTATTTATTCTCTTTGCCTGCAAGCCCCACCTATCCTTTCTCTGCCTAGCTATTGACTCTTCAGCTCTTTATTAGACCAATCAGGTGCTTTAGGCAGGCAAGGTGAAACAACACATCTTTACATCATTGAACAACTGCAGCATAAACAAATGTAACACATCTTTGCCTAGTTAAAATAATATACCATGACAGAGTTCCACACTGATCCCAAAGGAGGAGGCAAGATGAGGAAGCAGGCAGGGTTCCGGAAGCATAAGAGCATTGGCTAAAGGGGGTATTCATCTCTGCTCTCTGTGTCTAGCTCTGTCTCCAACTCTTGCTCACCTTATCAGATACTTTCCTGCTTTTCAGACCTACTTGTCTGCTGCCCCCACCCCTGCCATCAAATCCTGCTCCCAAAGCAAGATCCAAGAGCGTCAGCATACTTTAAACACCTGGCTGTATTTTCCTCAGAGTCATTTGTATTTTCACAGGGGAAAGCATGTTGCACCTAAAATTTCAGGGAATCCTCAGAGGAATACTTGGTGCATTAGCAAAATTGGGGGATGCGGTCTTGGAGATCTGACCACCGATCTCCTTCCTGCTAGAGTTCCAAGCAGAGCAGGTGTCCTGGTTCTAAACAGCAGCAAGTGTGGGCAGGATAGAGCTCAGGGAGACATGCTATCGGGTTGGAAACTTCATTAAATATTTACATGAAAATCCAGGCTCCTCCTTGCTCAGGTGTGGTCACGTGGCTCAGAGTGCAAGAGAACCAGAGCACAGAGGTCTGATCTGAGCCGCCTTTGAGGGGCTGAGGTAGTGACTCTTCTTCCAGGCCACAAGCCCTGAGGACTAACACGTGGCTGGGGAGGGGTCTTAGGGCCTGGGGGAAGGAAAGAAGAAAGGCACAAGGGAGTGGAGGTGCTATAAGGTGAGATCATTGTGGACCAGAAAGGAAGGCTTTTCTAATTTCTGAGGGTTTCTGATTCCAGGAAAGAAGGAGGAGAAAATACATTACACTTCTAGTTTTGACTGGGGAACGACAGATCAGCAGGGGCATGGCAGGGAGGGTGGAATCATTCCTTTCTGTTGACTCATTTTGTGGGAGGATGTGAGCTCTGCTTCAGGGAACTCAGCATTGACCTCTCAGGAATTAGGCAGAAACAAGATGGGCTTTGTGGACATCAATCAACAGGACTGGTTGGTGGGGAAAGGACGAGAGTGAAAATGAGATATCGAAGGCACCTGTTGGGGCCTGGGATTCTATGGGGTTCTCGTGTGCTAGAGAAGGCACAGCTTGCTCTATAGGCCCTCTCTGTAGAAGTCCAGGCTGCACTGAGCTGGGACAGTGCCTGATGCTGGGGATAAGTGAGTGGCACATTCAGGTGATGTCCTGCTTTCTGTACTCCACCATCTTCAAGAAGTAGGAATGGACAGACGAAGCAACAGTGTCTCCTAGGTCTCAGTATCAGCTCCTAGCTGCCATTTCCCCCTCTGTCCCTCTTCCGTGCCCGTGAATCCTCTATCTTCTATAGCTGCTGCGGGCAGACTCATCATGTGGACCCTTGCAGCCCTCCTGCTTCTAGGTGAGTTAGTGATGCTGCGGTGGCATCAGTAGGATTGGGGGAGGAGGGTAAGGCAGGGCAGGGTGTGTGGGATAAGAGAGCTGGCTCTGCAGATCTCAGGTTTCAGATGGCTCAGCGTCTGCTTTGGAAGGATGAAACTGAAGTAGCTCTCTCAAAGCTAGGTGATTTGGCGTGGTCAAAGGAAAATGGGCTTTGAGACAATTCAGTCTTTCCTGGGATCAAGAGTCTTTCCTACCGTAGAGAATACTCTTCACCTTCTTCCTTCTTTCTTGCTTTTGCAGCTCCAAGCAGTGGTAAAGCTGGTGAGTCGTCTAGATCTCTCATCCAAGTTTTGATAAGTTCCAGTAGGGCAAACACCCCAGTTCCCGGCTGTCCTGAGATGGTGCTTTCTCCCCAGTCTTGCTCAATCTTGGTGACTAAGTCTTCTTGTGCATAGACAGTCAGAACGGGCTCTGATTTATAGAATCCTTGTTTGGAGTCCCATGACTGTGGTCTCCCTTCTCGCCAGGGTGGGTTTGTATGTGGACTGGGTCCCAGAAACGGGTGTTTCCTAAGAATTCCCAACCTCAGGCTTCATTTTTGGGTAGGTACCTCACTTTCCTTTTCTTCCTCCCCCTGCCCCATGCCCCA
>LOEQ01004432.1:75613-86481 GCA_001685075.1 Bramus lutescens
TTTTTTTTTTTCCTCTCTGCTCTGCTTGGGGTGACAGAGACTGGTTGATGAATGGTGGAATTAGGATGTGAAGGATTTCTGGGCCTTGTCTAGGAAACTGACAGCGTATATTGCAGCAAAAATAAAAGACTGGAAAATCTTAGTAGGTATTTGGGGATTCCTGAGTAGTCCTGCTGGGTTGGTTTGAACTGTTTTGTTGGACTCTTCCTGTGTGCTAGCAGTCCTAAGGGTGGACACAGGGACAGATTTAGTGATGAAAGACGTATGGAGCCAGATCTGGAACAACTTGGAGTTAAGAGCAAAGGAGCTGCGACATTAGTGAACAATTTTAAGGTAGTTATTTTTGAATAGTTAGTACATCCATATTGATCAGAATTAGAAAGGAATAAGGAAATCAATGACTGTGCTTGTATGTTGGCGGTATTTAAGAGGTGTGGGTTAATTGGAATGGAAGTGGAAATGATCTGGGCACAGTGGTACACACCTGTCACCCTATCACGTAGGAGGCTGAGACAGGAAGATTGCCATAACTATGAGAAAAGAAAAGATAGAAGTGAGGTGTACCTAAATTTTATCATTAATAGGGGGCTGGGCTTTCCCTTGGTTTTTAATTGCTGCTATTTGCTATTTTATTTTGAAGGTCTCTTTTTCAGCCATGCAGGAGTCAGTCGAAGTGTTGCTGTAGTGACTGCCTTTATAATGAAGACAGACCAACTTACCTTTGAAAAGGCCTATGAAAGCCTCCAGACCATCAAGCCAGAAGCTAAGTGAGTCCCGTCTCACTTCTTTCTCTTCCTTTAAAGTCTGTATGAATGTATGGTGTGTGCCTGTGTGTGTGTGTGTGTGTGTGTGTGTGTGTGGAGTGCATGTGTAGGGGTGGGTGCACACCCCTGCACTTGCATGGGCATGTGTGTGCGCGTGTGTGTGCGTGTGTGTATGGGGGGGTGCACACCCCTGCACTTGCATGGGCCAGAGGCAAACTTAGGATCTTCCTCGTCTGCTGTTACCAATTCTCCTTTTGTCCTGAGGTTTTATTGAAAGAGGGCCCAACTTCACGCTTGCTTTTCATTGCAGGATGAATGAGGGATTTGAAGGGCAACTGAAGTTATATGAGGCCATGGGATGCGAAGTCGACACCTCTAGCGCAGCTTATAAGCAGTACCGGCTCCAGAAGGTCACTGAGAAGTACCCGGGTGGGTAAATGCTGATCACTGGTAGAGTCTGCACTCTGCTGAGGTCTCATTTACCTGGATACTAAATGCATTATATTACCTTTCAAGAACTTCTAGGAGGCAGAGACTGCCATTTCCTCGGTTTAGCAGAAAGTCACGTGGTTTAAAAATGGCTGGGATTGAAATATGGCAGTTTCATTTAGAGCAAAGACTTGTTCTCTTTGCTTTCCTCCCTGATTTCTCAGCGTGGAGAGTTTTGTTCTCACTTTCTGAGTTTAGCATGTATCGCCTCAGTTTGGCATTGGGATTTTGTCTGAAAATCTAGAAGGTTGATATTGACAGTTGGATGCATTTAAATTACCTTGCAGAACTTCGGAATTTGCCTCAAGAACTCTTTGCTGTTGACCCAACCACCGTGTCACAAGGACTAAAAGATGACATTCTCTACAAATGTAGAAAGTGCAGGTAAAATATTTTGGATCCTCTGAAATTTTTAATCTTCTTGGTAGTTGCAAAAGCACTTCAAGTTTTATTTTCTTATCTCTCTAGGAAGGATTTGTTTAATTGAATACTATGGAAATTTTAAATGCAAACCTACCTCAGAGAGAATGTAGCTTAGTAACCAGATTGTAGGGCTATTGAAATTTTGAGTGGCAGGCTCAATGTTGTATTCTTTTGGCTTGTAAGAAATATCGTTCATTTCATCTTTGTTTTCATCCTTTGGAAGTCATTAATGCTTTTGTCTTTGGCGGTTTTGCAGGCGATCTTTATTTAGAAGTTCTAGTATTTTGGATCATAGTGAAGGAAGTGGGCCAATAGCCTTTGCTCACAAGAGAACAACACCGTCTTTGGTACTTCTGGGGAGTCAGGCTCAGTGTACATCTTACTTCATTGAACCTGTCCAGTGGATGGAGTCGGCTTTGTTGGGAGTAATAGATGGACAGGTGAGAACATCATTTTCTTCCTGCAGTTTTGTTGTATCATCTAAATTCTGTTCCCTTTTCCACCTTTAAATTGTATTTTAGAGCTGGGAATGTGGCTTAGTTTGTAGAGCGCTCATCTATTATTCATGAAGCCCTGGATTCCATCTCTAGCATCACATAAGCCAGGCTTGAAGTGCCGGCACTCTGGAGGTTAAGGCAGGAGGATTGGAAGTTAGGGGCACCTCAGGCACACAATGAGTCTGAGACTATCCTGACTGTTCATGAGGCACTGTCTCAAGACAACACAACAACAAACATTTTTATTATTTTTAATATCCGTATTACATCTTCTCTCTTTTGTATGTGGATGTATGTACCTGTGGGGGCTCTGGGGTGTCACACACTCACACATGGAAGTCAGAGAACAGCTGGTGGAAGTTGGTTTCCTCTGTTCACCATGTTGGTCTCAGGATCAAGCTCAGGCCGTCAGGCTTGGCCGAAGGGTCCTTACCTGTTGTCCCATCTTATTGTCTGGATAAAAAAACAAACAAAACAAACATCTGTGTTGTAATCAACCATTTCCTTCTGAAGATTCTAAGGACTGTGTCTTTTTAGTATATGAATAAGGTCAACAAAAATAAATGGTTTTTAAGTTAAACTCAAGGTCTTACCCATGTAAGAGTGAAGCCTGCCATAAAACTGTGCCCCCAGTATTCAAGTAAAATGTTTTTAAAAATTAGCTGAATCAAATCATTAGCCATATTTGATAGAGAACCACTTATCCAAGTTACATTTGTTTTAAGACTATTGTTTAAGTTTTCAAACATAAGACTAATATTTTAAAAGTAATTAGATATATCATAAAATCAAGTGAGATAAATCAAGGTAAAGTTAGGTTTAAAATTTATTTTTCTCATTTAGTTTTATGGCACCCATTTCCTATGTTTCTGTTAATGCATTTGCTGTGGGATGCTTCCATTCCCTATTAGAGAATGGAGCTCAGAAGCATATCCTGTGACCCTCACATTTGCCTTTATGTATATTTAATACTAATCTGAAGGTATTCTATAACTTTTTTTTAAATGCAGGCAATTTAATCCAGGGCCCTTGCATGCCCTATGCATTCTACATGAGCTACAACTCAACCCCATGAAATAACAATTTTAATGAATTTGTAAGGTTGTATGGTGTGTAAAAGTTTGTATGGTAGATATTTTATGAAACCTTTTACTGTATTATCTCATTTGAGGATGTAGTTACTGTTTTGTCTGGAAAATGGTGTCCATACGTTCAGATTGAGCTGCTTTAAACCTGTTTTATTTATATATAATTCTCCCATTTCATAACACTCAGTAGCTTTTTAGTTCAGTTACAATTTTTTTTTTAATCGCACTCAAGATAATGTACTCATCGGGAGTCACTCTGCATTTTATCATCATCTGTTTCATTTTGTGTTTTGAGACAGAGTTTTGCTATGTAGTCTGGCTTGGGCTTGAACTCATGATCCTCCTTCCTCAGCCTCTTGAGTGTTAGGATTTTAGGTGTGCCTTACCAAGCCAGGCTCCTATTCAGTTATGAGTTTTGAGGCAGGATCTCATGTAGCCCAGTGTAGCAGCCTTTCTCTTTGGACCACCATCCGGCTCTCAAATAAAGACACAGAGACTTATTATTAGTTACAAATGCTCGGCCTTATCTCATGCTTGTCCCACTAGCTCTTATAACTTAATTTTGCCTGTTTCTCATCATCTATGTTTTGCCTTGGGACTTTTCACCTTTATTTCATTCTGTATGTCCTACTTTCATGCTTCCTCCATGTCTGGCTGCGAGCCAGCCACCAGGCTCTCTTTCTCCCTCGTTCTCTCTTAGCCTAGATGCCTACTCCTACTTAACTTATGTTCTCTGCCTGCCAACCCTGCCTATCCCTCTACTGCCTAGCTATTGGCCCTTCAGCTTCTTATTAGGCCAATCAGGTGCCTTAGGCAGGCAAGGTAAAACAAATGTACCACATCTTTGCCTAGTGAAACAAATATTCTATGACAGCCCAGGGTGACTTCTAACTCCTGGTCCTCCTGGGATGTCATGTAGCTCAGACTGGCCTCCAACTCCTTGTCTGAGTGAATAAATGAGGACATGACTTCTAGGTATGGAGGAGGAGAAGATTTGTAGATATGAAGGAGAGCACAGCCAGAGACATCTGGAAGGTCCAGGCTGAACCAGGCCAGCAGATGGAACTGGGCCATGAGAGGGGTAGGGGACGGGGAGGGGTGAGAAAGAGAAAGGGGGGCAACAGCGAGGAGCCAAGGACCAAGAGGCTAAGAGCATCAAGAGGCCAAAAGACTGGGTTATAGAGGAATCAGAGAAGCTGGGGGAGGGAAGTGAAACTCAGGGGCTGGAGAGAGAACCGGGTTAGGGTAGGGGTTGAGTGTGCCAGCCAGAGTGCTCTGTAACAGGTACTTGTGAGTAGGGACTGCAGAAGGCTGGTGGCCAGAGTCTGCTTTGGTGTGCTAAATAGGCACCTTAGTTAGCATCTTTTCTGAGTTTGAGACCTAACATTTCCTCTTGGGATCTACGTAGCCCAGGCTGGCCTTCAACTCCTGGTCCTCCTGTGTCTGCCTTGCAGGTGCTGGAATTACAAATATGCACAACTATGCCTGGCTCTCTCTTCCCATTCCTAGGATTGTGATTTGACATAGAGTTTTTAATTTCTAAGAAATCCAATTTTGGTGTTTGCTCTTTTGGCTTGCCTTTATTTAGCCTGTAAAATGAGTGGGCACAAACACAGAGTCAAGGCATTTTTGTAGAGGGCTCTCAGTCATGGGTGAGTGTGGTGATGCATGCCTTCTATCCCAGCATGGATTTCTGTAAGTTTAAGTCTGGTCTACATAGAGAGTTCCAGGCTAGCTAGGGCTACATAGTGAGATACTGTCTCAACAAACAAACAACATTCTAAATCACATTTGTGTCTGTGTCTTTGTACATTTATTTGTATTTTTCATGGAACTCCTGGCCTAGCAACTCCATTGAGGCTAATATTCATAGTGCCATACAGAATTTCTTCTCACTAAGAGAGTATGTGTACCCGTTTCTCCATCTTATGATAGTATAAAATGTGGAGTAAAGAGATGTTAATTCTAAAATGCCCCTGACTTTTCATGATTACCACTGAGGATTGGTATATTTACTTACTCATCAGCTGTCTTAGATAGGTTTCTGTTGCCGTGATAAACACTGTGACCAAAACCAATTTTGGGACGAAAGGGGTTATTTCATCTTACAGCATGCTTTCCATCTTCTAAAAAGTCAAGGCAGGAACCTAGAGGCAGTAACTGAACCAGAGACTCTGGAGGAACTCTGCTTACTGGCTTAGCTTACTCCATGGGCCTGGTTTGTATAAGAAAGCAGGCCTTCCTCCCTTAGGGGCGGGGGACACCACTCATAGTGGGCTGGGCTCTCCCACAAAAATCATTAATCAAGAAAACACTCCCACAGACATGCCCACATGCTGTTGTGATGAGGGCAGTTCCACAGCTAAGCTTCCTTCTTTTCAGAAGGTAATTCTAGTTTGTGTCAAGGTGACGTTCTTTTTCTATGTCTTTATTTTTTCTTGATGTGAAGGAGCTCTTTGAACATTATAGATAAGCTTTATCTAATACAGTTTTTTTCTATCTCAAGCTTATAGTATTTTTTGTCACATTAAAGTTTAAGAAAATAGAGGTGTTACACACACACACACACACACACACACACAAAGAGAGAGAGAGAGAGAGAGAGAGCACACTACGCAGCCTAGGCTGGTTTTGTATGTGTTATTTATCTGAGATTATCTTCAAACTCCTCATGGTCTAGCTATCTAGGATTACAGACATCTATAATGCCTGATTGTATTTTTATTTTTTTCCTGTATGTTTCTGAGCTTTAAGTCCAGACTTAAATAAAACTTTCCTGTTTATTAATTTGGGAGAGGAGGACATGTGCTGTGGTCTGTGTGTAGTGGTCAGGACAACTTTGTGACATCCATTCTTCCCCTCTACCTTTACATGGGTTCTGGGAATCAAACTCAGGTCATCAGACTTGCTCTGCAAATGACTTTACACGCTCATCTGTCTTGCTGGCTCTGTGCCCAGACTTCTGTAGCTCAATTTAAAATAAGAATCCCTACTCAGACCATGCACACTAAACATAAGTGATAATGCTGTTGCTAACATTATAGCGAGTGCAGATATCTTGGTGAGTACTTTTAGATTTCTCTCTTACTGGAATATCAGTGTCTCTGATGCGCATGCTCCTGATACCAGCTAGTAGTAGAAGATGAGAATCTGAATGTGCACTTCCATCCTTTACTGTGAGAGTCTAATTTGGACTCCTGTTATAAACCGATTAGAAGCCAAGTCTTTGTTACCTTGATACAAACATTCTTAGTTGCTTTGAGCTTTGCTTTTCTCCTTCAGCCTGAGGTTCCTGTCCCTCCTTTTCAGTACGAAGTGCCTCTCCTGTGGTAATTGTACATTATAATCAACCCGGATTACAAGTTCCTTGATGAGCCGGGTGATGGTGACACATGCCTTGAATCCCAGCACAGGGAAAGCAGAGACAGACGGATCTCAAGACTCTACAGAGCGAGTTCCAGGACAGCCAGGGCTACATAGAGAAACCCTGTCTTGAAAAAACAAAAACAAAACCAACCAACCAACCAACTAACCAATAAAAAAACCCCACAAATTTCATGACAGTAGGAATCATGCCTTAGCTATTTTATATTCTGCATTGTCAAAGATAGTTGCTGATGAATATAAAATGGATATAATGACACATTTGCTTCTTTCAGCTTCTTTGCCCAAAGTGCAGTGCCAAGTTGGGTTCCTTCAACTGGTATGGAGAACAGTGCTCATGTGGTCGATGGATAACCCCTGCTTTTCAAATACACAAGAACAGAGTGGATGAAATGAAAATGTTGCCAGCTCTGGGATCACAAACAAGGAAACTATGAACTTGGGACACAGTTTGGAATAAAACCCGATGAAATGTATTTCTCTTGATCATTATCTTTCATAGCAGAGGCCAAAATTTCATTTAGTGTCCAAAGGTAGTTACTGTAGCAGATATGTGTTGGTAGCTTATTACATGATGTATGATGGATATACATTACTTCACTGGGCAATCCAGGCAATCGTGTACATATGATTTGATATTAAAATCTTTTATAATCAGATGACCTGTTACATGTTTTAAGCTTTTGTGCTGTTTGGATCTAGTCCATGCTTTAACCATGCTAGGCAAACATTCTACCTCTGACTTGTATCTAGGACCTCTTATAAATGTAAAAGTTGTGCTTTGTAGTCTGTTGGTTGTATGATACTAAAGTCTAGATGGATAAAATTGTATGTAAAAAGTTGAGACTGCCGGTATCCAGGTAGATATTTGGTTTTCAGAAATATAAAGCAGATTAATTTGTTGTATTTTGAAAAATTATTTCTGTGTCTCATTTAAGGGACATTAGTGAACCTACACATGTGCCTTTTGGTGACTCCTCCGGGGAAATGTGAACAGGCATCTGTATTGGGCACTGACCACAGACCAAAGAGATGCTTCCACCCAAGTTCATCTTGGTAAACTGGTGAATTTATTGGGGTTACTTCCAGAAGTGTGAGTAATCACTCACAAAAGCTGCCTTCTACAGCTTCCTGCTCAGTTTGTAGGCAACTTACTGCAGGAGAGTCTCTTCTCCCAGTAACCATCACAGTTTATGTTAACTTTGGAAGGACCTGTTGATCTTGTAACTGTCTTGAACCTTGTAAATTGCCTTAATCCCTTTCTTCCCTCCTGGAGTTGGGAGGGTAGAGAGAGAGGGAGAGGGGAAGAAAGTGAGTTTTGAAAAGGTCACTATGTAGCCCTGGTGTGTGTGTGTGTTTGAGACTGAGTGTCTATGTAGCTCTGGTTGTCCTAGAACTCATTCTGTAGACCAGACTGGCCTAACAGAAATCCAAGTGCCTCTGCCTCCTTAGAGTGCAGGGATTAAGGGTGTATGTGTCACCATGTATGGCCTGATTAGTTTTACCTATAGTAACAAGAATGTATTTTAATTGTTTATTATTAGAATTAGACTTAATTAGATATTTGAACATTTACATAAAATCAGCATTAGTTAAGAAGGCCTTAAGACATATTTACTTATCTGTGTCTGTGTATAACACATTGACGAAGCTGGGTAGTGGTGGTGCACGCGTTTAATCCCAGCTCTGGGGAGACAGATGCAGGTGAATCTCTGAGTTTGAGGTCTGTAGTCAGACTTTCCTTTGTGGGACTACCAGCCTACAAATTATGACACAGACTTCTTCCTGATTATGAATGCTTGACTGCTGCTAGCTTAGGTTTGTTCCCATCTAGCGCTTGTAACTTAAATTAACCTGTTTCTATTAATCTACATTCTACCACATGGCTTTTAACTCTGTCTCTGTACGTCCAGCTTGTTCTGTGTCTTGCTGGTGTCCATGCCTCTCTCTTTCCCAGATTCCTCTCTCTCCCCAAGTCCCACGTAGTCCCTCCTGTCTAGCTATTGGCATTCAGCTCTTTATTAAAGCAATCAGAAAGTGCCTTAGGCAGAGACACTTCTTTACAGTATACAAAAGTATTGTTGCACAACAGAGACCAGCCTGGTCTCCAGAGCAAGTTCCAGGACAGCCAGGGCTACACAGAAAAACACTGTCTCAAGAACAAGCAAACAAAACCCAAAACAATAAAAAAAAAAACCACTGACATGGAAATAATTTTCAAATAACGTGAACAACAATTCTCTCTGAATGTTTGGGAGGGGCATTACTGATGATTCTTGAGAAAGACCCCCGTTCTGTAAACTTGCATATAATATTTCTTAAACAAGAAAAAAAACTCTTTCATTTCTGTCTTTCATAAAATTTGCTCACCTTTTTCTCCTTCATATCTTCTCAAAGCTTTTCAAAACCTGGTCACTTCATGAGAGTGCCTCTTTGTAGGTGAAAAATGGTTCACCACGATTTCATGTGGCTCAGCTTACCGTCTAGCCACCCTACACCGTAGTATATAGCAGAGAGTAGCCCATTTCATTTGAATTTACATTTTCATTATAATGTGTAATGTGCAGTGCGACCATGTGTGCATTATTGTAGGTGACACAGTGAACAGATCAGTCAAGCCTCTGCTTTCTGTCTACTGCTGTCCAGCTGGAAGGGGCAATGCCTTTTTGAAAGCTAATTGTACTTGCAAGTCAGGAATGGCTGGGAAACCTAACTATTTATGTAAAGTTCAGCCAGGGTAGTGGTGCATGCTTGTAATTCCAGTCCTCTGGAGGTGGAGGCAGGAGGATCAGGAGTTAAGGTCTTCCTGAGCTTTGCTGGGAGTTAGAGTTGAGGCTACAGGAATCTCAAACAAAACAGCAGAAAAATAGAACAAGGTGTGTGCACGCTGCTTTGGGGCCACTGGAGAGCATGACCCTGAGTGTGTCTACTTCCTTTGCTGGGTCAGGACGGTGCTACCAGGAACCAGCCAAGACTTTGGTTCTCTGGGTTATGTTAGGCTTGGTGAAACTGGTGTGGGCAACTGATCCTGGACTACATGCCCTAGAACAGATGGCAGCCAATGTCTGGGGCTCTCCAGTGAGTTTTTTTTTTATATTGCTTTCTGATCAAACATCTCACTCTTAGACCCTCTCCACCCTCAGTACCCTCCAAGCACCCTCTCGCTTTCATGTCTTTTTGTTTCTCTTTTCCCATCCACTGCATTTAACTGGTACTATCTCTGTGAGCACAGATGTGGTTGAATCCAAATTAGAATCAAGAGTGACATCAAAATCTCCTTTACTCTCTATATCCTGATATTTGGTTCCACTATTCAGGGTAATACATAAAAGATGTCATACTGCAGTGCTGATCTGACCAAAATCTAATAGTACTGATGAGACCCAATATAAATAAGGTGTAATTTCACCAGTCAGGTTTTTGTTTAACCAGTATTCATTGGTAGGTTACCACTAGAGTACAAACCAAATGGTCTTATTCTCCTAATGAGGATACTGTGGTGGCTCAGGTACCCATGAAGAACACATTATCCCTTGATTTGGTGTGCCATCCCCCCAAGGTCCTGGGATATCTGTGCTGGTACCACCTCTCCAGGCTCAAGTGGCACTTATCCAGCAACTGGGACCTGGTTTTCCAAAATGTCCCAATGAAGGGCACATCTGCACTTGTGTCTTGGTCATTTGCCTTTGTCATTCACCTTTGTCTCTTCCTATAACCAGGTCACATCTCCATTCCATTCTTGCTGACAATCTCCACTCCTCCCATGGCTAGCCCTGCGTGTAGGGCTGGTGTTATTAATCTGCTTTTCTTCTAGGAATTTGCCTTCTCAGCTTCCGCAAGGAACAGATGCATGAGGTCTCCAGGATAGCAGCTAACTGAATGCTTCTTCACCCATAACCTCCCACTGAGTGTGAGCCCATTGACTCCCCCTCCCAACATCCTCAGGATGTTGAGCTGGAAGCTCCGCCTCCACTTCAGCCTCACTCTCCCCATTTCAAACCCCACCAAGATGTCCTGCTGGGAAGCCAACCCCACTCCTCTCATTCCAGACCTTGCCCCTCAGAAAGCCTGCCAAGGGTCAGCTCCCGCTCCAGAGCTGTTATGATCATGCCTACAGGGGTTTTAAGACCTGGTCACTAGACCTGCCAAGTGCTGTCTCTCTCTCTCTATGTCTCTCTCTGTCTCTCTCTGTCTCTCTGTCTCTCTCCCTCCCTCCCTCCTTC
>LOEQ01004432.1:102935-119057 GCA_001685075.1 Bramus lutescens
CATGGTCTTGACCTCTTTGCTCATATTCTCATTCCTTCCACTCTTCAACTGAAGCTCAGTTCAGTGCTCCCATGTGGGTCTCTGCCTCTGTTTCCATCAGTTGCTGAATGAAGGTTCTGTGGTGATATTTAAGATAATCATCAGTAACCAGAACCTGGAAACAACCAAGATGCCCCTCAAACAAAGAATGGATAAAGAAAATGTGGCACATACACACTTTAGAGTACTACTCAGTGGTAAAAAAACAATGACATCTTGAATTTTGCATGTAAATGGATGGAATTAGAAAACACTATCCTGAGTGAGGTAAGCCAGACCCAAAAAGATGAATATGGCATGTACTCACTCATAAGTGGGCACTAGCTATAAACAAAGGACATTGAGCCTATGGTTCATGATCCTTCTAAACTTTTTTTTTTAATGTAGACTATTGGAGAATCTTTTTTTTGTTTATATTTTTTCTTGGTTTATAAGGAAACCTTACTAGAAATTAGGATATACTTCAACTTATCAAAATTTAGATGAATCTTTTCTGTGTGTTGTGTGTGCATGTGTGTGTTCATGTTGGGTGTCTTTTTCAGTCAGTTCCATCTTATTTTTTTCAATTAAATTTTCCTGTGTGTGTGTGTGTGTGTGTGTGTGTGTGTGTGTGTTGGAGTGAGGGTGGGTGTGCCACAGTGCATATGCAGAGGTCAGAGGACAGCCCTGTGGAGCTAGTTCTCCTTCCGCCATGTGTGGCTTCTGGGGATAGAACTCAGGTCATCGGACTTGTGCTGCAGATGCTTTACTGCTGAGCCATCTGTGACACTTCTACTTTTGTTTTGTTTTTGAGACAGTCTCATATTGAAGCTGGAGTTCACTGATGTGGCTAGCAAGCGCTAGGACAGACTCCACTTTTCTCTGCCTCCCCAGTGCTCAGATTGCAGTTATGTACAGCTATACCCAACTATTTTCCATATGTTCTGGGGAGCCAAGCCCATGTTCTCCTGATGTTCACATTGCTCGAGCTAGTCAGCAGTAGCAGGGCCCAGTGGAAAACTAATAGATCTGCCCCAGGGGGCAGAGCCCAGGGGGCAGAGCCTGTTCCACTGTCAGGCTCATGAGTGACAGTTGCTTTCCTTGTCCTTCTTTATTCCAGAGTCTACGTTGTTTGCTGAACTTGGCTACTTCACAGATACTGATGAGGTGCAGTTCGATGCAGCAAATGAAACTTACGTAAGTCCTGGAGGAGAAATAGTGAGTGACTTTATGTTTCATCTGCGCTGTGATTAATGCACGAGGGCTTCAGGATAGTAGGTTAGGCTAGTAGCTAAATGACATCATTAATCAGGAATGTTAGTAGCGCCTTTGTAGTCAGTAAATGCAGAGCTATAAAGTTCCTGAGTGCTGGTTTGAGACTTGTTGGCTTAGCATGTGTTTAGTCTTAGGGGTGGTGACCTTGGGAAAGTCATTGTTTTCTTTTCCTTTTGGAGACGAGGCTTCACCCTGTAGTCTTGGCTGCTCTGGGACTTACTATGTGTCTCAGCTGGCCTGCAGTTCCTAGTAGTCCTCTTGCCCCAGCTTTCTGAGTTCTGTGGTTCTAGGGCTGAACCACCGCACCGAGTCCTATTTCTTGATTTTTAGATACTTTGTGGCTCGTGGGAATAGTAGTAATAAGAGGCATGGTGAGTCATAGATCTAGTCAAGCTTACCAGCTTCCTTTTTAAGAGCTCTAAAAATTAGTCATATTTTTACCTTTGCTTGTGATTACTCAGAGAACTATATAAAAACTGTTATTGGAGGCCTGGAGAGATGGCTTAGTGGCTAAGAACACTGGTTGCTCTTTCAGAGGACCCTGGTTCTATTCTAAGTACCTACATGGCCTCTAACAACTGCTTATAACTCTAGTTTGAGGGGATATGGAATCTGCAGACACTGCACACCACACACATACTGCACAGACATACATGCAGGCAAAACACATCTACATAAAATAAATTATTTTTAAAAAGCTTATTGTAATTCTTTGAGCCATTAAAATGACTTAGGTTTGTTTTTTGTTTTTGTTTTTAATGACAAGGTCTCATTATATGGTCCTGGCTGGTCTAGAACTTGCTATGAAGTGTAACTTTGAATTCACAGAGATACACCTGCCTCTGCCTCCCATAATTTATTAATTATGTATACAGTGTTCTCTCTGCATATATGCTACAGGCCAGAAGAAGGCACCAAATCTCACTATAGAGGTTATGAGCCACCATGTATGTGGTTGCTGGGAATTGAACTCAGGACCTCTGGAAAATCAGCCATTGCTCTTAACCTCTGAGCCATCTCTCCAGCCCCAGGTTTTTTTTATTAGTATATATATAGAGAGAGCGCTGGTTGCCTCATTCTCTATTTCCTTTACCTGCTGAGTTGTCTTATTGGTCTTAAAAATGGACTTTGGGTTTATTTGTTGAATTCATAAAGATTTTAGAAGTTCGAGAACCACAGAGTGACAGAGAAGAACATTGTCTAATAGTACTTACCACCCTCATGATATCTGCATTGCTTTTGGCTGTGTCTATGTTCTTTCTTTTACAGGGAGAGGATATGAATAACTGTTTGTTTGGACTTGTTTATCTAAAACATCTCTCTTGTTGGATCTGGATCTCGCTATGGCAAACGATTCAGTTTGTGAATTTTATTTATTTTGACAGGATTTCTCTGTGTAGCTTTGCAGCTTGTCCAGGCTGGCCTTGAACTCACTGAGATATGCCCACCTCTGCCTCCCAAGTGCTAGAAGTAAAGGCATGTACCACCAACACTTGGCCATAGAGGAAACGGACTCCATAACTCAAAGATTAGTGAGATTTATTCTCACCATTTTGTGAATCTTTAATGGTCTGTTTTCACAGAAAGGAGTAAATCTCAGTAATCTTTGACTCATGGAGACTGTTACCTCTTCTAGTTGTTCTTGTCCTTCAGTGAGCCAGAATTGCTGTGTCTCTGGGTTCTCTAAAATGCTTTTGCAGTGTGAAGTGGTTGGCTTAAATTCTTTTTATTAGATTGGGTAGTAGCAATTATGTTATCCGTAGTAAACTGCCTGACAGTTTGATTCCAAATTATGTGTATTTTGTTCTAATCATTTGCTGGTATGACACCTACAGGAAAATCATTTTGATCATCTTAACTTTGATTTGGATTTGATGCCTTGGGAATCTGACATTTGGAGCTCCAGTAGCCACTTCTGCTCAGGTAATGATGTGCTTCTCCCTTCAACGCTCCCGCCAGACTCCTGGGATAGTTCGTAATACTTGGATTAAGTGGTTCAGAAAACCCTGGCCAACAGTTTATGAAACGAGAAGGATGAGGTTAGGGTTACTAGCAGTTGGGATCCTGATAGTGGGGTCCTCTGCATTTGATGTACATTCTTCTGAGGAAGGGGCACAACTTGGCTAATGCTGTATTTTTCAGGTGATCCAAACTTTGTAATGGCAACAGAGAGAACAGGAAATTGGCTGAAACATTGTATTTGTCTCCTGTGCTGGTTACCTAGTGTGTAATGATAGGCTGTTCATAGTCTGTTTATTCAGAGCAGATCAACACACCATAAAACCTTGTTATTAGAACAGAGTTCAACTGCAGTTTTACAACAGTTTACTTTGGATTTTAAAGTTCAATTTAATTTTTAAAAATTCAAATTTAAAGTTTATGAGTCTGAGTGTTTTGCCTTCATGTATGCCTGCACCACTGTGTGCCTGGTGCCCAAAGAGAGCAGAAGAGGTGTCTGAGCCCCTGAACTGGAGTGCGAAGAATTGAACCTGGGTCTTTCAGATTAGTCAGTTCTCTTTCTTCCCTCTCTCTCTCCCTCCCTCCTTTCTTTGTTAGTCAGTTCCTAACTACTGAGCCATCTCTAGTTCTAATGCTGTTTTATTTTCTTTGAATAAAATTTGTACTTACACATGAGAGTCCTTTCAGAGGTTCCATTTTCCCTGACTTTGTGCAGCTTCTCAGCCACTCAGGTTTTATTCTACAGTTTTGTTATTTAAGACCCTTGAGCCACCTTACTATAATAGGATAAAAATTAGACTTTTTTTCCTTCAAAAGAAAATAACATTCTCATAACTTATAGCTTATTCTTACTAATCCATCTTACCTTGATTGTTAACTAGATATGAAAGTTATTCCCTTTAATCTCTGTTAATTTTTTTCTGGTGTGTGTAAGTGTAATGCATGTGTGTAGTATAGATATTTATGTGTGTGTAGAGGCTAGAGGAATTGTGTCCCCTCCTCTCACTTAGAAACATTTTTCTGTGTATGACTGTTTCATTCACATGTATGTTTGCGCACTGTGTGAGTGTCTGTCGCCTGTGGAGGTCAGAAAAGGACATCAGCTCCCCTGGAGCTGGAGTTATGGACAGTTGTGAGCTGCCACATGGGTGCTGGGATCAAACCCGGTCCTCTGTTAGAACAGCAAGTGTTCATAGCTGTTGCGTCATCTCTCTAGCCCCCTTCACCTTCTGAGTTATTTCTTTGAGACAGGGGCTCTCCCAGAACCCAGAGCTCATGTTTCTTGGTGAGGCTGACAGCTAGTAGCATTGATTTCTTTGTTTTGTTTGTTTTTTTGAGATAGGGTTTCTCTATATAACAGCCCTGGCTATCCTGGAACTCACTCTGTAGACCAGGCTGGCCTCAATTCACTGAGACCTGCCTGCCTCTGCTTCCCCAAGTGCCTGGATTAAAGGCATGTGCCCCCCGCCCCCCAGCACACTGATATTTTTAAGGGAATTTGATAAGATTGGGTTTGAGTGTGCTGAGAGAACCTGGGACAGGTTGTTTCTGATAGGCCAAGGCTGGTAAGAGAAATTGAGAGATGTTTTCTCCTGTCTTCTAGTATGTTTCCTTCTTGTGTGCCTCATCTATACTGTCTAAAAGGAAACTGACTTAGAAATATATTAATAATTAGTGTCACAGATTATAGGAATTGAGATAGAGTGCATATAATCAGCACATTTTCCCTGTTAAATACCTTCCTATCTCTACCCTTCCTATTCTCCTTCCTTTGATGTTCTTATTTTGCTCAATTCTTGTCTTCTCTCGTAGAATATGGGTTACATGAGTGTTCTCCAGTCCAGATTCCTGATCCATAGACTCTGGGAACCTAATGTGATGGTTGTTTTAAGCTTCTTAGATTTAGTTACACAGTAATTAGAAAACTGGGGTGGGATGTAAAGCTCAGTGGTGAAGTGTTTATGTAGCATGCAGAGTCCTGAGGTTGACATTCAGCACCCCAAAAACAATAGCAACAACCAACCAACCACCCAGATAAACAGAAGCCAAAAATGTAGCAAATGATGGGGAAGTTCAGCCAATCACATTTGGCTAGGGCGTGGCCTCCTGGGGCCAGGGAAGATAAACTTGGACATCCAGGTGCGCTCGCCCCTCTTCTTCTCTGCGTGCGCTGGACCCTGGTAATATGAGTTCACTGTTTTCCAATTATTAAACTAAATCTGTTATATTGAGCTGTTCTGGTTAATTCTAACTTACCGGTCAACCACGCCCATCAATTGGCTCCCAACGTGGGCTTTTTTGAAGCCCTTTAAGGCTCTAATTACCCGCACCAAATCGCGCGCCCCTCCGCCGAGCGCAAGGAGGGGGACCTAAAAGCCAGTTCGCGCCTCAGGTCCCACACCCATTCAGCGCACCCTGTCATTGGTTCTGAGCTCGAGAAGCCGAAAGCCGCCTGCCCTCGCTCAATGCTTCCAGCTGGAGAGCAGATTAGTTTGCACTGTCGCCGCCTGCGCTGAGCCCACTGCCCTGCTCTACAGCCATAGGAATGATAGATTTTCATATTATGGTTAACTAATCCACGTTTTTCCAATTATTAAACTAAATCTGTTATATTGAGCTGGTCTGGTTAATTCTAACTTACCGGTCGATCACGCCCATCAAGCAAAAAACCAAGAATCTAGTGAGAACATTGGCCTTGTATTTTTCATGTTCTATGGTGGGAGTCAGGAGCTGAGCAAGATCAGTAAGTACATAAAATGAAGGGGAAGAGATTAGTAGGATTTAGATGGGAGAATGCTGGTTATTCTTGTTTCTTTTCTCTTTCTGGGTAATTGACGTTTTGTGTATGGTCTATATAATATTGAAAACATAGAAAAGCTTATAGAGTAGAAGAATGTTACTCCTATTGTTCCTCAGCCAAGATAGGAAGTAGCAACTATGTAACCAATTTCTCTCTTTGGGCTTTCCTGAGAGTTAGTGCAGATGCAGCTTTTCCTACAGGAGTGGAAGTGTACACTGTTTGCTGATCCTGCGTTTTTCATTGAAATGACACTCTTGTAACCTTCCCCTCACTACTGATTGAATTTTAAGAGACCATTTTACCTTCTTTTTTACTCATTGTTTTGCATTTGTATGGATTTGAGTGTAAAACCTTTTCTCCATGTCTTTCAGTTAAAGATATTAAGGCAGAACCCCAGCCTCTTTCTCCAGCTTCCTCAAGTTGTTCAGTCTCATCTCCTCCGTCCGTAGACTCCTGTTCGTCAACTCAACATGTTCCTGTAAGTGGCTAGTCTGTTGTGATGAACTGGGTTCTAATGGGGGAGGCAGCTGACATTATGTGTTTCAAGGAACCTTATTCCTCTGAGGAAAATGTGACTTGACAAGGGACTCGTGTGAGTGAGAAGGCTGTTAGCTTCATAGGTTTGTCTCAGCCCCCTTTGTTCTTACTTTCTTATGTCTAATGGGCTTTGCTTGTTTGTATATTTTCTTTCTGTACTTCCCTTTCCACTCTACTAGAGTATACATTCTTTAAGGACATGGAGGAATGTAAGATTTGTAATTCCTGGCTGGGCTCACAGAACCTGGGATATGGTCTGTTTAGTTAAGGAACTCCTACCATTGTCTTTGGCATGAACTAAGATCTTTACAAAAGGCTGGTAGCTCCTTTGGAGTGTGTCTGTCTCAGCTTTGAGGTCAGGAAAATGAAGTACCTGATTAAATATGAAAAAGGTAAAACACAAGAAGAAAAGTCAAATTAATGTTTCATGTTTTATCTGTTGTAAATTGAGGATCTTTATTCTGGAAGGTTCTATATTTAACCAATTACTAAATCTTGGTGATTCTATTCTCTCTCTCTCTCTCTCTCTCTCTCTCTCTCTGTAGATGACAACCTTCAGGAGTTGGTTCTTTCCTTCTCCCATGTTGGGGATTGGACTAAGTTTCTCGGGCCTGTATGGCAAGCATTTTTTTACTTGTTAAATCATCATCTTTCCAGCCCCTTTTTCACTTACTATTTCTTAGTTGTTTTTTTTTTTTCTCACTTTTTCCAGGCCATCATCATCTGACCTTAGGATAAAAGACATTAGGATTTTAACTGGTGGTCTGCCTACCAACTCTCCAAACCTTTGTTGGTAGAGTCATCTTTAGAGATGAATCTCCTAAAACAAAATTGACTAAGTTCTTTGCCTTATAACCTTTTAATAACTTCCAGATACTGAAAGTATGACATTCAAATCCTCTGTGTGCTGAGTCCTTCCAGATCTGCCCATGTTCCCCTCAGCTGTTTTAGTCTTGCTTTGTGTTGCGCCTCCATCTTCAGACTCCGCTTAGCTTGAGCCCTGTGAGTCTCCTCTGAGAGCTGCTGTCTGCTCATGCAGTCCTGTGCTAGGCGCTTTGCAGCTCTGGGCTGTGCTCTGGAGACAGCATCTAACCATAGGGCTGTATTAGTGACTTTTCCTGTTGCCTTGACAGAACCCCTACCCGAAGTAACTCAGGAAGTAAAGGTTTATTTTGGTTGCATTTGTCTTGGAAGGGAAGGTATGGTAGCTGCGGAGTAAGGCTGCTGTTGTACCGAGTCAGAAAGAAGGCAGATGAATGTTCTGCTCTGCTTGTTTTCTATGTGTTTGAAGCTGGGCCCTTTGGCCCCTGGAATGATGCTGCACACATCTAGGGTGGGTCTTCCCAGCTCAATCTAATCAAAGCTCCCTCATGGATATGCCTAGAGATTTGTATTCAAGGCAATTCTAGAGCCTGTCAAGTTAAGGGTGGCATCATTCATGCGATCCTGCTGCCGCAGCATCCCACGTGCTGGGATTACAGAGTTCTTTTAAAAGTAGAGTCTTACTGGGTTACCCAAGCTGGATTCAGTGCAGGAATGTGACACTGTGTCTGGCTTGGGTTCTTTTTTTTTTTTTTTNCTGGGGCCAGGGAAGATAAACTTGGACATCCAGGTGCGCTCGCCCCTCTTCTTCTCTGCGTGCGCTGGACCCTGGTAATATGAGTTCACTGTTTTCCAATTATTAAACTAAATCTGTTATATTGAGCTGTTCTGGTTAATTCTAACTTACCGGTCAACCACGCCCATCAATTGGCTCCCAACGTGGGCTTTTTTGAAGCCCTTTAAGGCTCTAATTACCCGCACCAAATCGCGCGCCCCTCCGCCGAGCGCAAGGAGGGGGACCTAAAAGCCAGTTCGCGCCTCAGGTCCCACACCCATTCAGCGCACCCTGTCATTGGTTCTGAGCTCGAGAAGCCGAAAGCCGCCTGCCCTCGCTCAATGCTTCCAGCTGGAGAGCAGATTAGTTTGCACTGTCGCCGCCTGCGCTGAGCCCACTGCCCTGCTCTACAGCCATAGGAATGATAGATTTTCATATTATGGTTAACTAATCCACGTTTTTCCAATTATTAAACTAAATCTGTTATATTGAGCTGGTCTGGTTAATTCTAACTTACCGGTCGATCACGCCCATCAAGCAAAAAACCAAGAATCTAGTGAGAACATTGGCCTTGTATTTTTCATGTTCTATGGTGGGAGTCAGGAGCTGAGCAAGATCAGTAAGTACATAAAATGAAGGGGAAGAGATTAGTAGGATTTAGATGGGAGAATGCTGGTTATTCTTGTTTCTTTTCTCTTTCTGGGTAATTGACGTTTTGTGTATGGTCTATATAATATTGAAAACATAGAAAAGCTTATAGAGTAGAAGAATGTTACTCCTATTGTTCCTCAGCCAAGATAGGAAGTAGCAACTATGTAACCAATTTCTCTCTTTGGGCTTTCCTGAGAGTTAGTGCAGATGCAGCTTTTCCTACAGGAGTGGAAGTGTACACTGTTTGCTGATCCTGCGTTTTTCATTGAAATGACACTCTTGTAACCTTCCCCTCACTACTGATTGAATTTTAAGAGACCATTTTACCTTCTTTTTTACTCATTGTTTTGCATTTGTATGGATTTGAGTGTAAAACCTTTTCTCCATGTCTTTCAGTTAAAGATATTAAGGCAGAACCCCAGCCTCTTTCTCCAGCTTCCTCAAGTTGTTCAGTCTCATCTCCTCCGTCCGTAGACTCCTGTTCGTCAACTCAACATGTTCCTGTAAGTGGCTAGTCTGTTGTGATGAACTGGGTTCTAATGGGGGAGGCAGCTGACATTATGTGTTTCAAGGAACCTTATTCCTCTGAGGAAAATGTGACTTGACAAGGGACTCGTGTGAGTGAGAAGGCTGTTAGCTTCATAGGTTTGTCTCAGCCCCCTTTGTTCTTACTTTCTTATGTCTAATGGGCTTTGCTTGTTTGTATATTTTCTTTCTGTACTTCCCTTTCCACTCTACTAGAGTATACATTCTTTAAGGACATGGAGGAATGTAAGATTTGTAATTCCTGGCTGGGCTCACAGAACCTGGGATATGGTCTGTTTAGTTAAGGAACTCCTACCATTGTCTTTGGCATGAACTAAGATCTTTACAAAAGGCTGGTAGCTCCTTTGGAGTGTGTCTGTCTCAGCTTTGAGGTCAGGAAAATGAAGTACCTGATTAAATATGAAAAAGGTAAAACACAAGAAGAAAAGTCAAATTAATGTTTCATGTTTTATCTGTTGTAAATTGAGGATCTTTATTCTGGAAGGTTCTATATTTAACCAATTACTAAATCTTGGTGATTCTATTCTCTCTCTCTCTCTCTCTCTCTCTCTCTCTCTGTAGATGACAACCTTCAGGAGTTGGTTCTTTCCTTCTCCCATGTTGGGGATTGGACTAAGTTTCTCGGGCCTGTATGGCAAGCATTTTTTTACTTGTTAAATCATCATCTTTCCAGCCCCTTTTTCACTTACTATTTCTTAGTTGTTTTTTTTTTTTCTCACTTTTTCCAGGCCATCATCATCTGACCTTAGGATAAAAGACATTAGGATTTTAACTGGTGGTCTGCCTACCAACTCTCCAAACCTTTGTTGGTAGAGTCATCTTTAGAGATGAATCTCCTAAAACAAAATTGACTAAGTTCTTTGCCTTATAACCTTTTAATAACTTCCAGATACTGAAAGTATGACATTCAAATCCTCTGTGTGCTGAGTCCTTCCAGATCTGCCCATGTTCCCCTCAGCTGTTTTAGTCTTGCTTTGTGTTGCGCCTCCATCTTCAGACTCCGCTTAGCTTGAGCCCTGTGAGTCTCCTCTGAGAGCTGCTGTCTGCTCATGCAGTCCTGTGCTAGGCGCTTTGCAGCTCTGGGCTGTGCTCTGGAGACAGCATCTAACCATAGGGCTGTATTAGTGACTTTTCCTGTTGCCTTGACAGAACCCCTACCCGAAGTAACTCAGGAAGTAAAGGTTTATTTTGGTTGCATTTGTCTTGGAAGGGAAGGTATGGTAGCTGCGGAGTAAGGCTGCTGTTGTACCGAGTCAGAAAGAAGGCAGATGAATGTTCTGCTCTGCTTGTTTTCTATGTGTTTGAAGCTGGGCCCTTTGGCCCCTGGAATGATGCTGCACACATCTAGGGTGGGTCTTCCCAGCTCAATCTAATCAAAGCTCCCTCATGGATATGCCTAGAGATTTGTATTCAAGGCAATTCTAGAGCCTGTCAAGTTAAGGGTGGCATCATTCATGCGATCCTGCTGCCGCAGCATCCCACGTGCTGGGATTACAGAGTTCTTTTAAAAGTAGAGTCTTACTGGGTTACCCAAGCTGGATTCAGTGCAGGAATGTGACACTGTGTCTGGCTTGGGTTCTTTTTTTTTTTTTTTNNTCCTTTTTTGATTTTTGTTTTGTTTTTGAGACAGGGTTTCACTGTCTAGCCCTGTCTGATCTGGAACTAATTTGGAGATCAGTCTGGTCTTGAACTTGTGGAGATCCTTCTGCCTCAGCCTTCTGAGTGCTAAGATTAAAGATGTGTTCCAGGATATTCAGCTTGGTTTTCTATTGTTTATTTTTTATTTCTATATTTATATAAAATATAAGTATTAATATAGTATAATTAAATATATATAATATACAACAAATATAAATATGTAATGTAATTAAATAAATATATAAACTAAAATATAAATACGTGTATTTTATAAATAAAAATATTTATTATTATGGTTACTACTAGTATTGCTATTATTATTGGTACTCTTCCTCATCCTCATTTCTTTTTTCTGCCTTCTACTTCTCTTCTTCCTTTCTATTTTTCCTTTTCCTGTTTTTCAAAAGGTTTTTATCAATCATAAAGACATTCTCTAATGTTTACTTATTTGTTGATTTTTGTTGTTTTTTTGTTTTTCAAAGCAGGGTTTCTTTCTCTGTGTTGCCCTGGCTGTCCTGGAGCTCATTCTGGACCAAGCTGGCCTTGAATTTAAATATCTACCTGCCTCTGCCTCTCTCTTGAGATTAAAGGCGTGTGCCACCACCTTCAGGCTATGTTTTTATTCTTTTTATCTTGCTTACATTGTC
The DNA here is from genome assembly GCA_001685075.1 of Bramus lutescens. Lineage (NCBI taxonomy): Eukaryota > Metazoa > Chordata > Mammalia > Rodentia > Cricetidae > Bramus > Bramus lutescens. The sequence goes on from LOEQ01004432.1 coordinate 114,604, forward strand.
TTTTCATTTGGAGTAACTTTAAATTTGAAAGTATTTTGCAGAGATTTTTGTCTAAACCATTTGAGAGGCGGTTGCCCCCGGTGGACTGAACTCCAAATACTTTTAACGACTACCTCCTATGAACAAGAATTTTTTAATTTAACAATGCAGCCATCAAAACAACATTGATATATAATAATAATTTTATGTGATTGTGTCAGATTGCCCAGTACTGTCCTTTAGACCAGCAAAAGCATCCAGCTATATTGTATGTAGTTTTCTTACTGTTTTACTTTTCTTCATTCTGGACCAATTCTTCTTTCTTGACCTTTGTGCTTTAATGACCCGTCACTTGGATTGCCAGGTGTTTCTTCAGGATTGGATTCAGATTTTGTATCTGTGGTAGGAATGTCACAGACATGATTCTGTGTCTGCCTTTTGTTTGCTTTTGCTTTGTCTTTGAAATAGGATCTGTTCAAGCTGGCTTTAAAGTTGCTAGTTAGTGGAAGATGACCTTCGGTTGATTCTCCTGCCTCTCTGTCTTCTAAGAGCTGAGGTAATAGGCACAAGCCACCCAACGTCTATCTTCTCATTTATTTTTGATGCTAAAGCTTCAGTGTGGTGACACAACTTCAGCTTGTACCGTTAATGGTGATGGTCACCTCAGTTAACTCCAGCTCCCGCCAGATGCGTAGCTATGAAGTTTTTCTTTCTCTCTTTGCTAGTTGCCAGCATTTTATGAAAAAGGTACTTTAAAATCATGAAAAAGTCCTGTTCTTACAAAAGGAACATTTACATTTTTATTTTGTGTATGTGTATGATGTATGTGAGTATTCATGGATAGGTCGCAGGGAATGTGTGGAAGGCAGATTCTGCCATGTGGGTTCTGGGATTGAACTCAGTGCACTTATTTATATTACCCATTTGCCTGTTTATATTAGCGTGGGCTCATTTTGCCCATTTAATTTAGATTATATATAATCCATTGCTGTGGTTATTTATTCCTATTGCTCCTGTGATCTTTTACTATTTTCGTTGTGTTTAGCCATCTTACGTCAAGTCTCTCTCGTGGATCACAGGGTTCCCCTTGTGAATGCCCTCCCTAGCCTCCTGGTGCTCTGGCAAGGTCCCCAGGCATGGATGATGGTCCTGCAGCTCCTTCTAGTGGCTAATGGTTAAATTATTCAGGAAGAAATATTTTCTATGTATTAATACAAATTTCTCATAAGTTTTATCTTTAATATATAGATCTCAGATTAATTTGAAATTATCTTATATGTCCTGCAAGATACAGGCTTACTTTTATGTTTCTCAAAATTATTATCAAAATGTTTATGCCAATATTATTTCTTAAAAGATTTATTTTTCACCTAACTGATTTCAGTTACAGGCAAACATTTTAAATTTATGCAAATGATATTATATTAGGTCTCCTATTTAAATATTTATTATTATCAATTTATATTTTGAGTATTGAGACAAACTCGTGCTTTGCAGTTCAAGTTAGCCTTGAACTCAATGATATTCTGCTTTAGCCGTTTGAGTGATAAGGTTAAAGGGCGTACCACATTCCTGGATTTTATGTACTTTTAAAGATTAATTCATATTGCTCTATATACATAAAATCTGTTGCATCTAACTGCACATTTTGATAAGCATTCATTGTATTTTACACATATCATGAAGAATATTGTGAAAAAATATTCTCTTGTGGACCTGTGTCCACACATAATCCCTTTGGGAGGTATGTCCAAGAATAGAAAAATCATGTGGCAGGCCACAGACACTCATTTTGACAAGCTTCTTCAGCTCTCTGGGAGTTGCTGTAGGTACTCTGCAGCCTCATCAGCAGTGTTTGGGGGCCTTGGAGCTTTTCTGCTAATGCTTGATGTTATCTGTTTTTTTGTTGTTGTTGTTTAATTTTGATTTCTTTGGTTACTGATTGTTTTCAAACTCTACATTTTCATTATGCCTTTCTGATCTTGTATAAATTGTTTATTCTTGTCTTTCGATAGTTTTTCTATGGATTTGCTGTCATTTTTGTGTTATTTTCAGGAATCAGTTGCATGTTTAAGATATTAAACTGTGTTCTGTAGTTCCTATGTGTATGTTGGTGTGTAAGGAGGCTGGTTCCTCAGGAATACCTCACCTATGTGAGACGGCCTCACTTACCTTGACCTAACTAATCAGGTGGCTGACCAGAGAGCCCCAGGGGTCCCCTGTCTGCACCTTCCCTGCCCTGGAACTAACAGTGTGAGAGGGCAATCTCTTTAGCGACCCATTTCCCCAGCTCTGAAGTTTCTCACTCTTGCTGGGTTTAGGTATTGCTGGTCTCATTTCCCTATTAACTTCCAACTTTGTAGTCTTTATGACATAAAACTCTCAGTTGTTACTGCCAACTTTGTAGTCTTTATGATGGAGAAGCTCTCAGTTGTCAATTAGCCTTCCCCATCTTTTTCTTTCCTTTTTTTTTTTTAAGATTTTGCTTTAGATTATTTTATATGCAGAAGTGTTTTGCCTACATATATGTATGTGCTCCATAGTGTCTGCAGAGGTCAGAAGAGGATGTCAGATACCCTAGAACTAGAGTTACAGGTGGTTGTGAGACACCTTGTGGATGCTGGAAACTGAACCTGGGTCCTCTGCAAGAATAGCAAATAAACGGGAAAGTATATTAATTGTAGCTCTAGCCTTATGATGATAAGTAAATGTTTGTATGACTAAGAACCAAGTAAGCTCTGAAGTTTGTGGGACAAAGTGGAGAGACCGATGAACGATTTCTGTTTACTACACGAGTGCAGTATACAGATGCTACTTGAGTTACATCCTTGAGGTTGATGAGAGTTGATTTATCAGTAGTCGCTTCATATTGTACCTTATCTTCGCGGTAAGTTGTCCTGCGTGCTTCTCATATGCTCTTGTTCCCTTTCTAAGTAATTTGTTGCCTGAAGGTTGTACTCATGGACATCAATTTGTTTGTGTTTTGCTGCAGGAGGAGTTGGATTTGTCTTCCAGCTCCCAGTCTCCCCTTTCCTTATATGGTGAAAGCTGTAACAGTCCCTCCTCTGTAGAGTCACTCAAAGAAGACAAGCCTGTCATTGGTCCTGGAAACAAAACTGGTATCTGTCTCCCAATTTCTATTATTTACATTTTAGATAACGTAGGTTCCATTTTTAAAAGGCAAATAGGGATTAAGCATATATTAAGCTGGCTTATATTTTTAAATTAGTGTATCATTTTATGTATATGGATGTTTTATATGCATTTATGTATGTGAATCAACTGTGTGCCTTCTGCCTCCAGACGCAAAAAGAGGGCTTCAAATCCCCTGGAACTGGGATTATAGGTAGCTGTAAGCTGTTCTAGATTTCAGCTCTTCTTGAAGAGCAACCAGTACTCTTAAGTGCTGCACCATCTTTGCAGCCCCTAAATGAGTATATTATATAGTTGTTGTTCTGAATGATTACTGTGAAGAGGACAAGGGAATAAAATCTTTTGTGATGGTCCTTTCTTCACAGGTGAAATATACTTAAAATAGACATAGATTCTGTCATCTTCAGGAGGGGTTGTAAAGGTCCTGGCAAAGAGACTGAATGAGAGGTGATGACTCTTACCTCATACTAGTCTAGACATTTTTCAGTATTTTAGCATCATTCTTACCAGTTCATGGTCCCCCTTCCCAAAGCTGCAGAAAGGACGATCCCAGATGAGGGCTTTCTTCAGTCCAGTCATGTAAAGAATGGCTGGGTTTGCACTCACGGATGATTGTTCTTAGAAGTCAAGATAACACATAGAGGAACGTATATAATATAATATGTTTTCTTTATTTTCTTCAGATTGATTTGAGGTTTTGTTTTTTCCTCCAGAACATGGACTGACTCCAAAGAAAAAAAATCAAATGAGTTCAAAACCTTCAGTTCAGCCCAAGCCTTTATTACTTCCAGCAGCACCCAAGACTCAAACAAATGCCAATGTTCCAGCAAAAACCATCATTATTCAGACACTACCAGCCCTTATGCCACTGGCAAAGCAGCAATCAATCATCAGTATACAGCCTGCACCCACTAAAGGTACCTGTGTAGACTATGGTGCTCTGTGTTTATTGGAAAGCACTAAGGCTTATATAACGTGAGTTATTTTAATTTGGGTTATAATTTTTGAGCATGCACCATGGTGTCAGGAATTTCCTTGGATCTGAGGATTTTGCAGAGATGACTAATGTAGTTCCTGTCCTTGTGGGGACAGAGTTCTACAGATCACTGATATCTGTTGCCTCTTCTTTTCTTACAGATTTTATTGGGATAATATCTGTATTTAAGGCACCAATTTTTTGTTCTTGTTTATTTCTTTTTTCTTTCTTTTTAAATTGTTTAAATTGGTTTATTTTTTAAATATTTTTATTTTTAATTTTTTAAAAATTGTTAAAAAGTTTATTTCATTTAAATTGTTTTATTTATTTAAATGATTTTATATAT
>LOEQ01004433.1:0-11079 GCA_001685075.1 Bramus lutescens
GGTTCATCTCATTTTCCTCTTTCTCAAGTAGCCCCTTAGCCCCTGTTTGTCTCTGGCTGATGCTTAATATTTGAGTATTGTTTAGTTATAGCTATGGGGGTAACAAATCTGATCTTTTTTTTTTTTACCAGAAATGAAAAATGAGCCCTGGGATTTTGTACCAAGCCCTATTGCGATATTCTGGTTTGGTTGCATACAATTTACTCAATCAGAGATTTGTCTGCGATCCTAAGGCAGTGGCTGCTAACCTGGCCAAAGAACAATGGCTGCAGTGACTATGGTTTTCAATGTCCTCTCTTGAAGACAAAGAATAAAAAACTCCCAAACAGATATTGGCAGCAAAAAGAGCAACAGCACAGGCACTGATACCCAATGCTAGTAAGCATTAGGAAAGAAAGTGACAGAAAACCCACGTCAGCACGAGTCATGGGAAAGGAAGAACCATGGAGCAAAGAAAACGGGTACTAAGTGGGGATGACGCTCTCAATGGGGGCAGAGAGGGAGAAACAAAAAATAAGGGGAGACTCGTAGGGAGGCTGAAGGTGGATGCTACAGTCTACTGTGTTTCCAATCATAATTTCATTTTCCATAAACTTTGACTGTGTTTGAGAGCCCTCAGCTTCCTTACTTCTCTCTGAATCTTTCTCGACGCTCTTACCATTGCTTTTAAATAACATAAGACCCTCCTGTTGGATACTGGAAAGTAGTTAATCCAATTAAGGAAGTATGAATAGGTCCATAGTTTTTATTTATTTTAAAAACACACAGTGAGAGATGAACATGTATGCAATTCATTAATCTATCTTTATCTTGTCTGTATTATAAACAACAGGGATAATTACATAGGAAGTAAAAGAAAGGAGGAAGGAAATTAAAGAGAGAGAGATGAAAAAACACTGTTTTATAACAAATTACAGGAATTGATGTTCAAGGCCTCTTGTCCTTCAGATGACAGCACTGTGCTTCACCCAATCCCTCCCTCTCCATTAGGATCCTGTTATAAAATTTCATAGCACTCTATATTTTTCCTTTATGCAGTCACCCCAGCTTGTAATTATATTCTGTTTGTGAATATATAATTAATATGTTTCTCCTTAGCTAGATTATAAACAATAATGGATTGAGAATTTATAAACATTTATTGAGATAATGAATGGCTGTCTTAGAGCCGTGGGAAAACACAATTTATGTGAAAGAAACTTCACCTTTCTGTTTCCAGCCTATACAGAAGTATGCGCACCACAACGTGAGCATGGAGGTCAGAAACCAACTCCCAGGAGTCAGATCTCTCCTTTTCCCTTGGATTGCTGGCAACTTGAACTTGAGTCACCAGGCTTCAGTGTTTTTAGCAGCTAAGCCATCTTGCCGGGGCCCCATCCCAGACTATCCTACAGGTGGATACGGCTCTCCAAACAAATGTGAGTGGAGCTGTTTATTTCCATGGATTGCTTACTACTTTCCCATAGGCAGCAGTCTCTGAATAGTTTATAAATAATAATCTTGGTTTCTCTGGGGTACACTGGAGAAAAAAAAAACATAGTTTTGGAATACACGCTCAATCCATAGGCTCTCCAACCCTTGGCCCATGGATTTCCAGAGCATACATACATTTATCATGAGTGACATTTCAAAAAAGTGAGTCCCCCTGGGTCTCCACACAGCCCACGGACTGTGGGTTGAATACCTGTGGTTAGGTGATGTCCTTGGATACCAAGTCCAATCCTCTGCTTTCTCCTGGGTTCAAAAAGCACCTGGGTGGTTAACTACTACTTTTCAGTGATCAAGGGATCTGAACATGGATGTAGCTGATAGTGGAAGATGGGATCTGAGTTCCTTTAACTCAGTTAACAGAGTTCCTTTAGCTTGCTAATATGGCCATTCCTCTTTGCTTTTAGAGGAAAGTAATCCACTCTCCTTCACAAAAGGATACATTGTCATAACAGAAATTCTGGAATACTTGAGCATTCTATCACCCCATTGAGCAAAAACCACAGACTTCAGGACAACGGCCTTAATAGGCTCATTACATACAAATAAATGTGAGTGATAGAAGCACGAACAAATATCCATAGTATGTTTTCAAAGACAGTTCTGACAAGAATTTGAAAGTTGAAGAACGCAACCCCTACCTATCAAATAGGAAAGATGTGTTCAATCCACCAGAACAAAAATGTCTTCATCTGTTTGATGGAAGCCAGGGATAAAATTATGTAGCATGTTCTGCCTTTGGGAACTGAAGGCAGATTGAGTTGCGGCTTAGTCTAAGCACGGAAATGATTAAATGTCTATGCATCTTTTTTAACACAATGCTATAAATTGCTTTCTAGGTCACAGCTGAGAGACACCGCCTTTTCATGTGTGTCACTTAAATTTATCTATCCACATTTCTGCCGGAAGAGTCATTTGTTGAAGAAAATATTTTTTTTAATAAAAACTCCTTCATACAGTGATCAGGTAGTTAATAAAAATCTCTGAGTGTGGGTACTACATGTTTCTTATGGGCACATAGGACTGCAAAGCATGATCAAAGCAATGCTCCCGGCAATGGTTCAGAGGTGCATTTGAAGGAAAACTCATTTTGACATTCTTTTCATTTGAAATTTGACGTATTTTGCGAGACCTCACAAACTAGAAAAATTCTGTCAATAGCCAATTTGGCTTCTCTATTCCCTTGTTATGTATTTTCTAGGCTTCTACTTATCACCTCATTTAACTTGTAAGGAAAGATATGGCGCACAGCAAATTCTGCCACAGAAAATAACCTCCCAATTTCTACAGCTAGAGCACTTTCTGATCCCAGCAGGAAGCAAATGTTTGTAGCTGGGCCATTAAGGGAGATGAGTGATTGCTTAATATATTTTAATGGATTGCTGGTTGGCAACCTCACATAGAAGGCTTTCTAAACAAAAACGTCGGAAGTTGGAGCACAGCAGCTCTAGGCCATGGCAAAGGAGGTTGTTGATGAATGCTTTTATCTGGTAGTGTTTGATAAAGTTTGAGCAGTTGCCACAGCGCCAGATGACATCACCTGATGTTTAAAAGAACATTTGAAGATGTCAGAGGAAATGAGCAAGCCTTACCTGGAGAAGCAGAACAGGCAGTCCTTGCCTCTCTCCAGAAAGGGACAGTAGGAATCACACCATCCATTCTTCTCTTCTGCTAACCAAACATATGCTTATGATATGTGCTGTTAGTGAGCGTGATGCAGTTAATATGATAGTCATAGCTTAGATAGTCTTATGATCCCTTTCAGCATTAACTTGAAATTTGGAATAGTCTTAAGAAACAAATTGACAGCACAAATACTATATTTGGTGGGGGTCTGGAATGATTTGATGTTGGGAGCTAGGGGAGTGGTTTAGTTGGTAAACTGCTAGCCACGTGAGGGTGAGGATCTGATTTTGGACCCAGTTTCCATATATAAAACATGGCACTATGATGCTTGCCTGTAATCCCAGCATGGCAGAGGCGGAGGCGGCAGGGGCACAGGCGTTCCTGGAGATCCTTGGCAGCGAGCCTAGCAGAATTGTACACTCCAGATTCAGCAAGAGATTCTGTCTCAGAAAATAAGGTGGAGAGTGTCCAATGGAGTCATCCTATATGGCCTCTGCATGCACACATATGTGCAAGTGCACCTGCACGTGTGTGTGCACACACCCATGCATGTGTGTTTATACAAATGCAAAAACACACACAAAAGTAATTTGATGTTGACTGCTAATGTGCACACTGCAATTTCAGTGTGTCTTCATTTTAAGAGATTGAACAAATAGTGTAAACATTTCACTGGAAGGAGGGAAATTGAGATACATCTTGAAAAATGGAATCAATAATTTTCTATTGCATTGGGTGAATATAAAATAGAAATAATTTGTAATGTTATCAGTATGTTTCAAATAACAGACATTTAGGATATCAGATATGCACACTTGTACACATATAACCACTTATAAATTTTAGAAGGAGAAAATTTGTTCCAAAAATCAGCTGCCTTTATTTTGTGACCAGCTTTTCTTAAAGTCATAGGTCCAAATCTAGTGATGTGCTGACTTTATTGCCACCTGGTTTGGTTGATAATATTCTATCTCTGTCTTTTGCATTTAGTTCTAATATGAGGTTGATGACTTAATAGAAAAATTTTTTAAAAAGTAAGAAAAATTCAGTTTATTTGAAAATTTTGGAAATGGAAGAAAAGAGTACCCATGGATAGGCCTGTGCTCTAATGAGCACATAAAACAAGCAAACATTTTGAGTAACTACAGTCACTGCATAGTTTGCAAGGCTGGATTTGGTTCTCTGAAGACCTATTTGGAACTTACGTGTAATTTTTACAGCATTAAGTCCTGGCTCGTCCTGCTCTCCCAGAGCATCATAAATTATTGTCTGACACTGGAAATTATGAGTACTCTGGCCTTGTAGACAGATGGGAACACGTGTGGAATATCTCCCTTTAGATCTTGACTTAGGTGAAAGTATTCCCCCAGGTTTAACAGGTCTCAACTTGCTAGTGTTTGGATAATACACAAATGGCGCTTCTTGTGAAATCCTCTCATCTAAGGTTGAGTTAGGTCTTTCCTCTGTGCATTCTTGGTGTCTTGTGTCAGTCTGGTGTCACCTGCTTGGTCTCTTCTGTAATTACCTGCTAACCAACCCTAGGGTTTCACTTGGAACAATCCAATGATAGATTTATGGAATCTTTTATTTCACTAGTTCTAATGTCTACCCTTTTGTATCACTCACATATTAAACTTAATGATATGCTATTATTGACCAGAGGAGGAGGACAGAAACAGAATCATTTATGTAGAGCAGCAGAGTGTCTGTCACTTGATCTTGGTGAACTTTTTATTCCTGTTGAAGGACTACTTACAGTCCTATAGTCACCAGCTTTTTCAGTCCTTGCTTCCAGTGTGACTCAGAGGCAAGCAGCAGCAGCACTGGGCACTTGCTAGAAATACAGAATACCAGGCCCCGCCCAGATACCATGAATCAAAATCATTGTGGTCAAAGGCATCCCAAGCACATGCCTGTCAGCCTTTGAAAAGGAGAGCTTTGTGGGGGCAGTGGGGACCAGGAAAGGGCACCCTTGCCATTGCGTGAAGCCCTCTTCCTTTGTCGCAGTCACTTGAGAAAGAGCATCCTTCACATGTTAAGAACTAAAGCTGACAACAGGACAGATGCCACAGTGCTAACATACGAAATCAAATTAAAACACAAAATACACTTGTGTGAGCCCTTCATGTGTGGAATGTGCTTCTCACGAAGGCACAGACTTACTTACTTTTAGTTGGCAGCCCTTTTCAACTTTTGAGAATTTAAACTGACTGTGTCTTCAGGACTACAGCATCGTCTGTTTAACAAAGAGCTTTGTCCTCCAGAAGGCCAGATATCCAGGGCAGACTCACAGTCCTGCAGATCCTCCATCCTGCTCTGTGTACAGCATTCAGTGCTGTCTCTATGAAAGCAAGCACACAGCATCTGCAGTTAGAAGAGAGAGGACAACTTATACTGATTATCTTACATGTTTGATAAGCCTGTATGTACTTATTCTCANATATCCAGGGCAGACTCACAGTCCTGCAGATCCTCCATCCTGCTCTGTGTACAGTATTCAGTGCTGTCTCTATGAAAGCGAGCACACAGCATCTGCAGTTAGAAGAGAGAGGGCAACTTATACTGATTATCTTACATGTTTGATAAGCCTGTATGTACTTATTCTCATAGCATTTTATATGTAGATATAGGTGTGTGTGTGTGTGTGTGTGTGTGTAGAAAGCATATGCATTTTAAATATGTAAAACTATATTGTGGAGCAACTACCTTAGCTAATAAACATATATCATCTCACACATTTTTCATCTTTGTAGCAAGAACACTTTAAACTTACTTTTTTACTTTTATTTATATATGTATTTATGTATTTATTTATTTATTTGAGGCAGGGTGTCTCTGTGTAACAGCTCCAGCTATCCTGGAACTCGCTGCATAGACCAGATTGGCTTCGAACTCACAGAAATCTGCTTGCCCCTGCCTCCTGAGTGCCGGGATTAAAGGCATGTGCCTCCACTGCTTGGTTTGAAACCTACACTTAGAGGTTTTCAAAGCTATACACCATGTGGTATAGTTTTTAAACTCTTATGTCCCCTTGAAAACAGAAGATTAATATTCCTGCGGCATGTTGTTTCCAATCACAAAGTCCTGGGAACGTGCCATGTATGAACAACTATATGTTAGAGATGTTAAATTCAGAATAAGACCAACATCAAACACACACATTATCACCCGTGCTGCATGGGATTTCTGCAGATTATCTGACAGGGGGTCCAGAATAACACTTCAATCTGCCTGCATTTCTCTTTCATTGCTTTAAGCAAATAGGCCACACGAGATCTGATGCATACACTTCCTGTGTCCTTCTAGGTCAAGCATATAGAAAGTCTCTTCCTTCGTGTGGTCCCCAGAATCCCCACTCTCGAACTTCATTCTGTCCTTGAATGGTAGGTAGTTTGCACTCTTAAATGGGGCTGAATGAGAAAATCTTTGAGAGCAGGAGGGTTATACTTTACCCATATAGTTCTGATGAACATGTATTTCTCAAGGCACGTATCAAAGACTGAATACAAAACTGAGCTGCATAAAATTAAGAAATCAAACAGACCAGTTCAGCATTTTGTTTTGTTTTGTTTGCGGTTTCCTAGTTTTAGTCTTAACTTTGGAGACTGAAACATTGCCTCCATCCTAAAAGGATGTAGTCCCCTTTTCTGTCTTTCTGAAGACTACAGGAATAGTGGCTACTTCATTCTTCAACTGTCCAAAGACAAGAAAGTTCACTTCTATTTACAAAGATGAAGCCCAGCTGGGAAGAGGACACCTGAACATACAGTCTGCTAGATTTCAAGATTAGTCTCATGGGGCTGGGTAGAGCACTTTACCTGGGTTGACAGCATCCGAACCCTGCACCTAATACTCTTTGTGTGGTTGTTTATAGTTTCGTGTTTGGGGAAACACATACATACATTCACACACACCATATGCACATACACACACACATGCACATACAGAGCAATAAATTGGCTGGGGTAGAATTGGGATGAAAAAGACTTTTTAAAAGTGCAACGAAGCTAGGCAGTAGTGGCACACACCTTTAATCCCATCACTCAGGAGGCAGAGGCAGGCAGATCTCTGTGAGTTGGAGGCCAGCCTGGTCTACAAGAGCTAGTTCCAGGACAGGCTTCAAAGTCACAGAAAATCCTTGTCTTGGAAAACCAAAAGAAATAAAAAAATTTAAAAAAATAAAGTTGAAAGTTGCAACTAAAATGAAATATATCCCTTAGGTTCAACTCTGGCCTTTAATCCTGAACCCCCCACATCTGCTGTGAACAGAGCTCTAAGGTGCTAACCTGGTATCTTAATTTCTCCTGTGTGCAGAAGCGCCAAGGTGACACCTGAAAGACCAGATTATTCAGCACTGGTTAAACACCTCATTGCAGCTGATCGCTATCCGCATCTCTTAGAAGCCAGATAAAACCATAGTTTATAATGACTCACTGTTCATGGTTTAGAATTTTGTCTCTTTCCAAACAAACACAAACAACCCACATTTGTACATCTTCAAAAGAACGAGAGTTTTGGAGTATGCTAACATCCTGAAACCTGCTTAGAGTCTACAGAGCAGACTTTCTCCTTGGCCTATTTTGGGTCTTGCTTGTTCAGCCAGAGTTCGTGTTTTTTCTACCTTTGTTGTTTCTTTTTATTTTCTTGTTTGCTTCTTACATCAGTCACTTTCCTTTGCTGGACTGACACTATTTATGCTCTTGACAGCTTGTCTATCCAAACACTTGCTGCCCGGCTGAAAGGGTGGACTCAGCCCCATGCATGTTCTCTCTTACAAAACGGGGCAGCACGTGGAGGAGGCTCATCTGTCCACCTAATAGTAGACAACAAGAAGAGAGGTATAAGGGCCAGGGAGAGATGTAATCTTCAAAGACTTGTCTTTACTGGCACAGTTCCTTCAACACTACCACCTGGGGATCATGCCTTCAACACAGGAATCCGCAGGAACATTCTATTATTAAGCCATAATAACTCATTATTCTTAATGGATGTAATTTTACTACTCATAAAAATCTAAAATTTTGGATGATATTAAAAAGTTAAAGCATTTAGAGACACAGGGTCTAGCTTTCCCTATGGCTAAAATTGACTGAATTTAAGTGTCCCAGCTTCATTTTAGATGAGAAATGAATGTTTCTGTTTGACACAATCTCTTCCACACCTATCTTTGTTTGTGGTCCTATGACACAATGCCTGAAATGGGACCATTTATCACTAGCAGAAGCATATCTTGTAACTCTGGAGTCTAGAAAGTTCTTGATTACAGTGTTGACAAGATCGGTGTCTGGAGAAGCCCTCGGCCTTGCTCCCAAAGTGTTATTGTGAATGATGTGTCCTCTGGGCTAGGTGATGCTGAGATTGTACGCAGGTGAAGAGTAGAAATGTCAGAAATGGTTCTTGGAAGCTGCTTTCATGTGTATTAATCTGCCCTCATGGTCTAATTTCTTTATCCTAAAGACCCTATCTCCTGACACTATCATCTTTTCACACTAATACTAAACAGTTTCATACCTGACCTGTCCTATAGGTATTATGTATCACTATGGAGAAGGAAGATTCCAGAAATACACTATTGACTATGCTAGTCCATGTTCTGTATAGTTATTTAGATTTTTAAGCTAACTAACAATAAAATAGATTTTATTCTCCTAATTACCATGGCCACATTTCAAGTGCTCACAGTCTCACGGGGCAAATTCTGTTGGGGCTGGTTACTCTAGAATACTAATGTATTCTCAAGGCTTCTCAATCATGTTTGAACAAAACTTAAAAAAAATGTCATGTGCCAGCTATATACTAGATAACATGCATATTTTATGGCCTTTTACAAATAGCAAGAAAAACTAGACAAAATTAGGCAGCCAACAACCATTTCCTTTAGAGAATTTGAAGAAGTAAACTCATATGGACTTAATAGCAGGCTGTGGCTTTAGCTGAAATTTATCCTCTTTAGCCTGATCTATCGGACTTTCATTTCTAGTGCAATCGTTTGAAATGAGTAGCTAGCATGAGTTCAAGTTCTCTCTTCATCCCGTGAGGTAACTAGGGCAAAGGCAAATGCTGATGACTTTTGTGGAATTCTGGAGGCTTAGATAATATTTAAGCGACAAGACAATACAAGCCTCAGTGTGCATCAAAAGAGATCATCTCTTGCACGGGTTTCTGAAAACAGCATTACTGTGGCAGACAGACCTGTCTGTCTTCTAGTGATTCCCTCAATGCCCTTTGAAAGAAGAAAACAGTTTGATGTTATGGTCAGAAGCAGAGGAAGCTGTTTCACAGCTCTGGGAAGTGGTCTAAGACAGAAGAGACTGTAACTTCCCCATCTCATCATGTGTCCTTTCGTGTGCTGTCCCAGTGGAGAGAAAACAGCATACAACTGCTGTACCTCTGCAAAGCTTTTCTAGTTCAGACTTTAGACCCATCATCTTTGGTCTGCCGTGTTTATCCAGAACTGTTAGGAAGACCACCCCGAGACTGGATCCTTTCTTAATTTAACAATGACTTGTAGTGAGACCCAGCTCAAACATGCACCTGGAGCACAAGTTCACAGCAAATATTTATCTTTACTACTTGACTTCCTCCAAGCTCTATTTCTTTTCCTCTATGCCATATTTTAACATGCTGATTGAAACCTGCCACACCAATGGGATGCAGTCTGCAGTTTGAAAACTATTGCCCTGAATGGTACTGGACTTATCTTTATCGTTTCTGGATGTAAAACTCTTAGAGAATCATTAAAATATGAAAGACTGAGTATCTCAGGAATATCCGTTGATCTTCCCGAATCACGGATGGCAACACTTTCCTGCTGAACTTTCGACCTGAACATTCCTGATGATTTGTGGGATTGGTGTTTCCACTCGCCAGAAGTTCAAAAGAGCTTCTCAAAACCAGCTCGTTAATGTTTCCATTTGCCAGAAATGAGTTCAAAGGCCTTGCTGAAACTGGCTCATTACGACTAGGAAGACAAATGGGCTCACCTTTTATAGGGAGCTAATACCATGCATTCCTGTTTGCTTTAGACTCTCCTGCAAGAGAGTTGCAGTGAAATTAGAAAAGCTAGCCAATTCTTTAAAGGCAGGGAAACCAAATTATCTGAGGAGTCTACAGAAGATGCAAGGAACATATACTATCCACCTTGCTCTAGAAAATAAAACCACTTTCCTTTAGTTTACACTTATATTTTGTAGTTAAAATATGCATTGAAACAATGCCAGCATATTAAGCCATTTCCAAACTTCAGTTACCATCTGGTTTATTTACAGTAATTATCATTCAATGAAGAAAAGCTTTTCTTTGTAGGTCACTGGAGTCCTGTTGAGATAAGGCTATGACCTACTCAGAGTTATGTCACAGTACAGAGACTTTTCTGGATGTTCCTTGCCCGAGGAGACTCCATTTTCGAAGCAGCTTTTTGACTCCATTTTGAAGGAGAAGGATTACGGACATAGAAACTGCATCTTGTGTCAAGTGCCTTCTATTCATATGGATACACGCCGTATCCTGGGACTAGAAAGGGAGAATTGAGACTGAGAGGGGACACATGGTCATTTTAAAATCATATCAGAGAAACCAGGACCAACAATTTACCAGGCATACCAGACAGAGGAATGAGTGCAGCTCCCTAGCCTGGACCTCTAGAGTGGAGGTCACCTAACACTGAGATGTCATGGACCCTCACAAACTTCGCATCTGATTCTCGGCCTGTGCATCAAGGACTGAGGGCTTCCTGACTTGGCTCAGTTCCCCCACTGTTGACATAGCCTGTGTAACTGCCTGCCTATTCACCAGTTTGCCCCTTTGCACCTGGACGGGACTGACCTTTTCTGCCTCCTGACTCATTTCCTGCTCTGGACTGGGTTAAGCCTTTCACCTTGCAGCTGACTACTGCAGGTTTGCTCTTGAAATGGACTCTCGCAGCTCCGCCAGCGATTCTCTTTAGGCACGAGCTGCTGTCTTTTC
>LOEQ01004433.1:13221-32284 GCA_001685075.1 Bramus lutescens
ATGTATGTATGTATATACATATATGCATGCATACAACACACACACATATATTTTTATATCATTTATAACTTGCTTATAGGCAATATGATAGAGACTTTTTTCAATTGAGGTTTCCTCTTTCCAGGTATATCTAGCTTGTGTCAAACTGACAAAAAATTAGCCAGGACAGGTGCCTGATACAAATAATATCAAATGCAAAAGTAAGTTGTCGGCCAGTGCAAACTGTGCCAATGTAATATTTTAATTAACATGTATTCTTGCTTTAAAATATCTGGAAGGACCCTCGACAGTTCTGTCTAGCTGCCTTAGAACATCTCCACTCCCAAATCTTCTGCTACACCCTCTGCTTGGGCTGTACCATGAGATGTGATTATTCTCCATATCTTGGCAGATGAATGCATCAGTATCACTAAGGGCATTCAGCCCTCAGCATCTTTGAATACCTCTACTTGAGTTCACTCTCCTGCCTCCCTTTCCCATCCTGCGCTTCACATTCCGGAATACAGTAGAACACAGAAGATTTTCTCTCTCACACACACCTACCTTTGCAGCCTGCAAGATGTTCCTGGGGACTGGCTCCTTCTGGAATTAACTCAGCCCTCCCCATCCTGAGTGTCCAGCAGTCCATCCACCGGAGCACACAGTGCTCTCATAGGACACTAATTCCTACAGGGGATTTCCTCTGCAGTTGCTTCCTCCAGTTTTTTTTTCTTTTTCTGGCAGGTTTTTAGCTCATGATCTGACTTCTGTGATGGTCTAAGAGGCGTTGTTGGAAATGGGGCATGGTGGCAGCACCCCTGTGATTCTAGCACTTGGAAGTCTGGGGAATGGGCACGTGGATGACTGCTCCTGTTTAGACAATGATTTGCAGGCTGGCCTGGACCACACGGCAAAAGCATATCTCAAAGAAGGTAAAATAAGCAGAAAGATAAGGGACAGAAGAGCCAAGACATTTTCAGTTTGTTCGGTTCTTCAGTTAAGATGGAGCTGGGACTTCCAGACATTTTAAGCAGCAAACCAGAATTTCCATGTTTTCTTTTAAGTACATTTATGTTTCAGTTTCAATAAAGCTGGATAGATCATGTTCACAGCTGTATCAGGACTTGGGAAAGTATGCGGTCCATATCAGGCCATTAATACATCCCAACTCATTGGTTGGCTGAAGAGAAATGAATGAACAAACAGCTAGAAGGGATCAGTGTTTTCTGTTTTGTGGTTTGTTTTGTCTGGTGGGGTTTCCTATGTTGTCCAGGAAGATTAGGAGCTCAGAATTGCCTATCCTTTCCCATCTCCCAGCAGCTGGTATTACAGATGTCTACCCAGCTTCTCCCTAGCCTTTCCAATTGTCCTATCCTACTGCACAAGTTCAATGCTTGTCATTGTGTGAGCCATACTTGCTTCGAGCATTTAGTCTTTCCCTAGACCGTCGTGTTTTGTGGCTGCTGCCTGACTAGCCTCCTTAGCCTCAGCTTCCTCTCGCACGCATATTTAATGGGCTTTACCCATTATTTCATATTCTCTTCTCCCTGCATGTTTTGTTTTTCTTGGAATATAATTCAAGATTTCATTTTGCTACCATGTCTCTTCTTTAGTCATATTCTTTCCCATTTTCATTTCACACATGGAGAAGGGAATCTTTTGGTGATGCAATGGCACACACATGGCTCCTCTCAAGAAGGAGCCAACGGGAGTCATGTAAGTGCAAGATAAGCATATTTTTTTTTAGGTTAGAAAGTCTATTGCATATTGAATGGTCCTATTGCCTCCATTGTGCTACCTGACTAGGTCAGTTCTACTCTCCGTTACTCCAATTACAAATGCAAAGATGTGAATTGACCTGCAAGTCTCCTAGTGGCTGATGTTATAGTCAGAGATCATTATGTTCTTGTTTCTATACAGCCAAAGAAGTCAAAAGGCCACACAGTTCTCACAACAGTAATCTTTTCCCATGATGTATTGACTTGCTAAATCATCTGCTTATTATTTAAAAAAATTTAAATGTGCTAGTCATATAAATAATGTTCATTCTTTTACACTTAAAACTCAACTGGCTTGAAGCATATGTTATAACAAGCATTTCTTTAAGTATCTGCTTGATCTTACAGTTTCTACATACAACGAATAACAATACAAGACACGCAGACATACTCAATTTCAGAGAATGTTTTTCAGTAGATTTGGGACAAACTCATAAGGTTTAATTTTTCATGGTGTTCAAGTTTAACCTGATGCTCTGAATTTTTGTAACACTTGCATGTAAGTTATATGTCTTATAGAAAGAATCAGAAGCAGAATAGATTGATATTCGTAGAATTGATGCTTTTGGCTGACTTTAGATGAAAAAAATTGATTTTAGCTTGGAAAAAAAATATTTTTGTTGAAAGGATGTGGAGGCCAAGTAAGTGAGTCAGGATTTCTGCACCAAGAATTTTAATTAGGTTTTTAGAGAAGCTGTTTTGATTGGATAGATACTGGGTTTGGGATCTATTTCTTTAAAGCAGAGGTTTCTCCCTAACCTAACATGTCATGATCCCAAGTTTCTTGTGATATCATTGAGTAAAATGCTAATAAACTTCAGGTATAAAGATCAGATAAATAGTGGGGCAAAGTCAATTGCAGTTCAAACTAAAGCTTTTTATGCTTGTAAATTGTTGGATATGATGTAGAGAAATAAATAGTTGAAAAGAACCCAAATCGCTGCTCA
The DNA here is from genome assembly GCA_001685075.1 of Bramus lutescens. Lineage (NCBI taxonomy): Eukaryota > Metazoa > Chordata > Mammalia > Rodentia > Cricetidae > Bramus > Bramus lutescens. The sequence goes on from LOEQ01004433.1 coordinate 15,926, forward strand.
ATGGAAACCCTCCTTCTCTAGCGCAGATCTGGAGGGAAATACTCTAGAGGGAAGAGCTCAATCGTTGAGAGCTACTGGGCTCAGGTTTTTGTCTGCTGGTTTTTCCGCTGGAGAACAGCCGGCCGGCTCCACGGTGGCCAGGCTTTATCTTAGGCATCTTTGTTTCACCCAGGCTGGCTTGCAAAGCAGGTGCCCAGCAAATATTTTCCAACTGAGAGATTAAAATCCAAAGATTGTCCAGGAGGGAGTATTTGTTCTTGAACACCCGGTCCACAGCGTGCTGGAACTGTCCATCTTCCAGGAAAAAAGCATAGAGGCTGTGCTGTCTGGTTCTCACACTGACAGGGTGGCCAGGCATCTTTGAGTACCTTCTCTTGGTGTGTCCCAAGTTATTTTCTTCTTGCTGATGTTATCTAAACAGTCCTGTTTTTCTGGTTCGGCTTTGAACAATTCTGTATCCTCCTTGTCTCCTCCTCTCGCCTGCTTCCAGACTCTATTCTGTTCCCTTTGCCTTTCTGACTTATCGTTCCCATTTCCTGCATGCGCTCCCAGAGCTCCCAAGAGCGGGATTTCTTATAGACTGTTTTGCCCAGAATACGTGACAGGATTTGGACAACAGAGGGGTTTCCATTCAATGGCACACGTAGCCTTTTATCTAGTATGTCTGACTAAATATATCCCTGAACACAAGCAACCCTTTCCCAGCCCCTCCATGAGTGATTCCCTCATCAGGAGCCTCAGTGGTCAAAGGAAGGCAAGACTGTCTGAGTCTTTTCTTATAAAGGACTACATTGACAGTGAATTAGAAACAATATGATGGTTCCTTTGTTTTTTTGTGCAAGTATTTCTTCCCTTAAGGTAAAATTTGTTTCATCTTCCCTTAAGGTAAAATTTGTCAGGCAGCCCAAATCTTTGTTATTAAAAAAAAATGTACTTACCGTTTTGAGTAGGTACTACAAATGTATATCAAATGTTTTTTTTTAAATAAAGATGGTTTGTAGAGAAAGTGCCTGCCTTCTACTGCAGTCCAGGCACCCACAAGTACACAGTGCTAGTGTTCGAATACATGTTGGAATGGATAGATGCTAGCACACACATCTATTATTCAATGGAAAGTAAAGCATACTTTAAAACTTTTTTTTAAATAACAGATATTTTTAAAGGCTGCAATTCCATTTCACTATATAAGGATCTTTTTCTTTAACTGGTTGCACAGTGCCTGCCTATACAGCTGTACAATAGTTAATTTACTTAGGCAGCTATTGACAGCATACCTAGTTCTTTACCTAACCACTCCTATAATGGACATGGCTGCAGCAAAGACCACTGTGCATGTGGCTCCTCACGTACATGCAAATGTTTATAACTTACATTTCTAGGAAGCAAGTTTTTTGGTTGACTAGCCTGCTTTAGTTGACTCATAAAGGATGGTCTTGAAGGAGTTTGTCCCTGAACACCCATTCCTAGAGCAGAACAGTGAGGTTTCGCAGTGTCTTCTCCCATCAGTTATATCTTGAACTGACTGTTATTTGTAGTTCAGATACCTTTGGGTATAAAGTAAATTGTAAACCAAATCTCATTTCTGTCTTTCTAGGCCGAGGGAGCAAGCCAAGTCCTTTAACTGCTATGTCTGACACTACCACCTATACTTTGATTTCTGGCATTCAGGTGAGATGCTCAGATATCCCTCTGGCCTGTGCCTGAGTATGTGTCACATGGTTAAACACCATCAGGCCCAAGGCACGACTGGCTTCACATCAAAGGTCTGCTATTTCCCTTCACAGGAGGTTTGCGCTGTGGTTTGCATTGCACCTGGAGATGGAAAGGATGTTGAAACTTAAATGTTCTTCTCTTCCCGGGAAGCCTAAATGGTTTAACTTGGTGGCTTCCGGAAGTTCAAAGGCTGATGAATGCAATGCTTGTCCCCATCTATAATGAGAGAGGGTACTGAACCATGCTCAGGCATGTAGTCTTATTGTTTGAAGTTCAGAGGAAGTGATGACCCAGTGGGCTCCTCAAATGGCTAATTGTGGAAAATGGGCAATGCAAATGCCCATTTGATAAGGCTGATAATGCCCAAAGGTAAACTTGGTTCCTTAAAGCAAGCCTAGCAACATACTTAACCATGTTCCTTTTCACCATTTTCCCTCTTTACCATTGCTTAGAAAGCTTCAACATAGCAGATTGTAAAAGAAAAAGAAATAATTAAAGTTTAGGCCGCACACTCATGATATTCATGCACAGCTTGGCTAAGCAAGATGTTTAACCAGCTGCCTGAGAGCTGAGCCACCATCATCACACACTGTACAACCTCCTCTCTCCACCCATAGATGTGGTTGTCAGTGCTCCCTTCACGGCTGTCACTCTAGATGCCTTACTGAAAAACTGATCTGTCTCAAACCCAGGTGTTTATTCTTAGGAACAGTTGGAAGGTTGAACTGGGACGGTGCATCACTGAAGCTGTTAGATTCAGCATCCTGGTCAAGAAAACTAAACTTGGCCCAGGTGTGGGCCACATGTGAAAATTTAAGTTTTCCTACAGTCAAATGGAAAAAGTATGAAAACTTAGTGGAAATAATCTAATAAAGATTGCAAGAAAACATGTAGCAAATGTTTTTTAGCGTAATACCTAATCAATATGAAAGTATTATTGGGTCTGACATAGTAGATGTACCTTTCTACCCATAATATCATAAGCAGCTCCAAACTCATTGGGTCACACACAGTGAGAGTACAAGGGGACTTGTTAGGGGGGAAAAGGGGGATGAGAAAAGGGAATAAGGATGAAAATGTATAAAATCATATATGTGTGAAACTATCAAAGGAAAATGGAAGAAATTACTAGTTGGATGTTATACATTCTTTTTATGCTATACTATATATTTGAAATCTGGTGAACATTTTATGTTTGTAATACATCCCAGTTTAGATTGATTATATTTCTATTCAATAATTGCTGTATATAATGGCATAATATAAAGCAGTACAGTCATAGGAAATACCAAACACAGGAAGAGTTGGCAGGGGAGATGGAGGGGTTGAAATGATAAGTACAGTATTCATGTATGAAAGTCTCACACATATAAAAGTTTTAAATAAAAATTAATGGTAATAGTTGCCTTTTAATTTTAAATATATGGAAATTCAGCAAGTGAGAATTTTAAAGAAAAGTTTTGCCTAGAATAGAGTTTCTTATAAACTGCTCACGTCTACATGGACCCTGAGGAGACGACCTGAAAGTTAATATTTAATTTCAGCAAATATTCGGTGTCTTGCTCTTCTGACTCATTCTCTCTGCTCTAGCAAACCTTCTGACTCTCATTGGCATCTATAGCTATGTGTGTCTTTCCCTTCTGGGGAAAATGCGTACAGACACACCTCTTGCTCTCTGTAGGCATTTTCCATCATCTGCTGATAATCCACTATGTTTTGCAAATTATGTGGCTTCTTTTCCAGCTTTTTATCTCTCATAATGCGGATAGAGTGTTTTCATCATGGTAGTATGATTTATAAACATATATGTGTGTACATTTATTTACTTATCTGTATGCTTTAATTTCATGTTTAGACACATTTCTGAGTACTTTTTTTTTATCAAAGTCGTGGTTTATATAGACTTCTATTTATAATAAATATGCACTGAGCCACAGTAGTAGTTTCCTTTATCAAGTTTCAGGAATTAACATGTCACAAAAATTTCCTTCTTATGCAACCAGAGATTGTTTGCTCCAGTGATTTGTCCTAGAGTCTACACATCCACTTGAAGACAGATAGCTGGTACAAATTCATTGGGATGTTAGAAAGAAAAAGCAAAGCTGGACATGTTTGTTGAATATTTCAAATGATTAAACAAAACAACTTAATGTGAAAATTCCATAAAACCTGGTCATTGCCGATCTTACAAAACTTACAAAACTTTACAAGTGCCAGTTATCAATGATACTGTACCAGAGACTACAGTAGTTTGCTCACTGGTTAGGTAGAATATTGATTCATAAGTTCTTTGGAATAACATAAGAGTTTTACATGTGTATGTGTGCTAGTGTGCCAGTGTGTGTGTTTTAAAGTTTTGTCTTACTGCATAGCTCAGGCTATACAGTAAGTCTGGATCTTACTCTGTTGCCCAGACCAGCCTGAGCTCAGTTCCCTAGACATTAGGATTATAAGAGTGAGCCTCTGTTTCTAAATGTTTATTCCTTGCAGGAGGAGCAAGGCCTGGCCTATTCTAGATAAATGCTCCACTGCTGCCATCTCTCCCTAGACTCTGAGTCTGCTATTAAACAAGAATAGGAGAGGATAGGCACACATCCAGGGGTGGCCATTGAAAATGTAAATTAGGATACTCAAAGTGCTGATGTTTATTAATGAAGAAATCTATTTGAAAAGGAAGGGAAATTACAGAAATTTTATGATCCTGCAGATACTAAAATACTAATAAGAGATGTTATAAATGACTTAACAAATTTGAAGATTTAGAGAGTTAGGTTGATTCATTAATAAATATATTTCAAATGTGAAAAATATTAGAATATGCTTACAACAGCTATGCTATGCACATATATATGTGTTTAATATTTAATACACACATGCACGTATATTCTCAGAAGAACACCAAGCTTGTGGCTTTATCTGTGGATTGTTTTTAACATTTAGCCAAAAAGAAATATCTGCATTACTAAGGATCCTGAGATCAGATTCCTCCTCAATTTGCTTCATGTCAGCAGAAATAAAAATCCCTGATAAAAGCATGAGCAAATCAAATTCAACAATACATACATTAGTTAGTACATAGTGACCAAATGTACCAAATACTAGTCTAATTTACTGCATATACAAGAACAAAGTATATTTAGATAATTATTTAAATAGAGGACAAATATACACTTGATAAGATTAAGTAGCCATGAACACTAAAAGAATATAGAGACAGACAGGAGAAAGAGGTGGTGAGAGAATTCTACTGAAATTAAAAAGAACAAACGAAACTCTCCTACAGTGTAACAGGAAAGCACAGGGTAACGCACATTGGAGAGCCATCTGTCTGTACAAATGGACGAACACATGTCCTAAGGTCCTGCAATTGCAGCCCATGCGGCTTTAGTGTGTTCACCAGTAAATATGTGCCCATGCATTACAACTTCTTATTGCTAGTGGCTAACATCCATAAGAAACCTACATGCAGAGAAACACATCATGGTACATCTACACAACAGGATCTAAACACACCACTGAGAATGAATGAACGACCATTTCATGAAGTGATCTGACAGCCATGTGAGTTGTGGTGCCAATTTTGTCAGTGCCAAGGGCAAATGCTGGCAGAAGTTCCCCATGTTCTGAAAAGTCAGGACAGTGAACAGTTCCCAAGAGGAACCTAGGTGCCTAGAAAGTGACATAAATGAAAGCCTCTGATGGGGTAGACACGGTCTTCATCTCAGTCTTAATGTTAGCTATGCAAATGTGTCTGGTGTGTGCAAGCCATTTGGGCCATGCGTTTATTGGTGATATGCACATTTCCCCTTTTGATACTGTTATTAAGTATAGAATTTAATATTATGAAAAGATGAGAAACAGGACGGATAATGAGTAACTGGGGATTCTATGTTTTCCAGAGCTATGGCTGTTTTCCAGTTGTAATGTTCAAAGTGTATTATGGAAAATCTTAGCCCAGCAGGAAGAATGGGAGCTTATCTCTTTGGGCCAGATGTTCTCTATGATGTGAGTTGCTGCCATTCTGGATAGGATAAGCCTTGGATGTGAGAGGCTGCCCTCTGTACTTTGCAGCAGAGCCCACGGTTTCTGCTTGTTAGATGTCAGTATCATATTCACCAGCTGTGACAAATGAGACCATCTCCAGAGACTTCTAATGGACTAAGGGGTATGGGGGAAAATTTTTCACCAGTGAGGAACAATTGAACATGGAATTCTAGTTGTTTATTTTTTTTTTAATCTTAAGACTTAACTTGCTCATCGTCCATCAAGGGCTCAACACTCACAGTCATGTATTCTCAACATCCTGGGCAACTATGAGTCTGCAGCAGCCATTACGCTCAGCAATATGAAGCTCCTCTGATAGACTTGGTGTTAGCTTTTGTGCACAGACTTGGTGTTAGCTTTTGTGCAGTCTAAATTCAGTCTTCTGCATCTGGACATCTGGTCTCACCAGAACCGTTTGCTGAAGAGGCTTTCTTTTCTCCAGGGTATGTTTTTTACATCTTTGTAAAATATTAAATGGCCGGAGTTATGTGTACTTGTGTTTGGGTTTTTGATTATTCCATTGGTGTGCATGTCTGTTTGGGGGCCAGCACCCTATTGTTTTATATCCATGGCTCTGTGACATATATTGAGATCTGGAATAGTATGCCCACCAGCACTTTGCTCTTGCCCTTGGTTGCCCCCTGAGAGGTAAAAGGAAAGTATTTACTGCTGAAAACACCACACTTCAAACAGAACCTAGAGTCCTGGGACTGGATTTGACCTGAAAGCATTCTCCCTGAGGACTAGCTCTCAAGGTACCAGAAGTTGCCATGTAAGCTTTCAATGGAAGGAAACAGCCAACAGTCCTACCCAGCTATGACACCTGTAAACCACAGCAACCAGCATGGCACAATAACCCAAAGGGCACAGTAGCGACATGTCTACTTTGATGCCACAGCTCTCTAATAGGGCTTAAAGCCAGAACAAAAAGAGAAAAACCAGGCCTACTACTGTAAACCGAGCCAGATACCCATGGCTAATGAAGTCATGATCTTAGAGGAGAAACTACTACCTTCACTTTACTAAACTAGCAAAATCCCTGAAATACATTCTAAATATTTATCCTTATACCAAAAGGTAAGAGTAGTCCTCACCCATCAGCAAGGAAACTTCTCTCTGTAATAGACAGAGAATGTTATAGAAAACCACAACCAATCAAAACTGATTGTGAAGGGTTGTGAAGCCCAGGCCCAACTACTATATCTATAATACAACTAGCATACTTAAGGTTCAGGGACCATCACAGAAGAGGGATAGGAAAGATTCTAAGAGCTGGAGAATCAGGGAGTGTGCTATGAGATGGTCTCTTCAAGACATGTCAGAAACTACTCCCATGAGTCTCAAGAACGTGATTGCTTAAACAAGACCTGAACAAGGCAGCACTGACAGAAATGCTAACACGAAAGAGGGAGGGAAGCTCTGGAGGCCCCAACCCTGGACAAAGAACTACAGGCAGCTTAAAATTACTGAGAGTGGAAAAAATAGGACACCAGCTGGTTATCCAATATCAAATGGTCAGTCATAAAAACATATATATACAATAGCATTATACAGAATGAGCAGGAATACATACATATATAGTACATTGTTGCATCAATGTTATATATGTATGTAACATAATTTATGCTGTACATATATGCATCTATATATACACACATATGTATCTACACGTGCATATATATGCACAACAATTATTAGAGTTTATTACAAGAGAGCAAGGGAAGGGTACATGGGAGGCTTGGGAGGGAAGAAAGGAAAGAGAGAAATAACACAGTGGTAAAAGTCAAATAAAAAAGGACTCTTCTGACAAAGGTTGAAAGCAGCAAAAATTTACAGATATGAATGCAAATATTTAGAAAGGAGTTTGACAACATGACAATTCCTCCCCTAGGTCCTATGGTTTCCTTAGCCATGGTTTTGATCATGTTTACGATAATACCAAGCATGAATTCCCTCCTGTGAACCAAGCCTTACGTAAAATGCACAGAGGGATTGGTTACCCATAGACAGTACTGTCACTATTGCACCCATGGTCTCATCTTGCCTGGCAAGTCATTATTATGCAGGGTCCAGTGCTGGGTATGATCATTTATTGCCTTTTCTGTTCCAGCAGTCGGCACAATACTCTCCAGCACCATGGAAGACAGCCAGGAGACAGTTTCCTATCAGACTGAGTTCTCTAGTCCTGCTGCAGATGAAGGGTGCTGTATCTTCAGCAGTAGGGTTTTGCCATCTAGTCAGATGGACGACCAAGGACAATGGCCATGACCTGTATTGTTCTGGGTGCTTTCAGGGCCTGTTAACCACTGACTCACAGGGAAATAACCTATGCCTGGAGCTAAGGTTTTTGTTGAATTATCCATATCCTTTTCCCAGAATGTTGTTGTTAATATACCTGAGATACCTTTGTTTAACTTTCCTTTTAAAGAGAACATGTTTTAATTAGTGCACAGAGCAGCGGGTCTTATAAAGCTTCTTCATACATCCTCAGTTGTGATCACCCATCCTTTGTTCCTCACTCCCTGTCCTTGCCTCCATTTCCTCTGACACCAGTAGCTTGCAGTTCACTATCCTGTCACTAATTAAATCACGTATGCCCTACTATCCCTTTTTTAGTATATTTCTTGTTTTTTGTTTTTGATTTTTTGAGACAAGGGTTCTCTGTGTAGTCTTGACTGTCCTAGAACTCACTCTGGAGGCCAGGCTGACTTTGAAATCACAAGGGATCTGCCTGCCTCTACCTCCCAAGTGCTGGGATTAAAGGTGTGAGGCTCCATCACCCAGCTTGTTTCATTTCTTTGACTTGGGTAAAAGGTCACAGGTTCCCAAGTAGCTTCAGTACACATATTTCAGTTTTGCTTAATCCATCGCCAACCCCTTTGGTTCCCCATCTCCACACTTCCACTCCCTTCCTTGGTCCTTCCTTGCCCATGTGTTGCCCCTCTTAAGTTTCATCTCACTTGCAGACTTCTGTCCCCTCTCCATCAATGCACCTCCCGACCCAGGAGCCAATTACTAACTAGTTCCTCGGCTTCCACATGTCCCCCAGGCTGTATCTACCTCAACTCCATAAGTCCAAGGCTCAGAGAATATCCTGAAAGGTGGGTTAGAAAGAATGGAAGAGCCAGAGGATGGGGAAGGATGCTGTGAAAGGCTGGCTTCTCCACAGGGCAAGGCATTACATACATGAACTCAACAACCATGGTTGCCTGCACAGGACCTCATAAGACCAAGAGTTACACATTCCAGCATGGGAGAGGGAGCCCTAGAAACCCACCCTCAGCTGAGGAGCTAAAGACAGCTGATGGCTCCTGAGGGGAGAGAGTTTCTCTGAGGGATAATAGGCATTGATAGGCTGCTTATGCCCCATTGAATGAACCCTGTCCCCCACACATGCACATATGGGGGGCACTGGCTAGACCTAGTGGGCTATAAAAAAGAGGTATGAATTTGACAGGGAGATGGAATACATGATGAAGGGTATGGGATGCTGAAAAGAGTGAGTGGGAGGTGGATAGGATCAAGAGATATTGTATTTCTGTGTGAAATTTACCATTTAACTTGGATGAAAGCAGTACTTTTTTTTCTTTCAAATAAAACACATTAATTCCAACACTGAGTGTAATTGTTTCTTTATTGTGGGACCCACTTTAGTTTTCTCATGCCTGCCAGGAGTTAGCATGGTTTTCTGGCCCATTGTGCAACCACCTCTGCCCCGGTATTTCAGTATTATTTTCAGCAGAAAAGGGATGATTTTGCTGTTATCTTTATTTCCTTCCTCTTGGAAGCAGAACAAGGTGAAAAATGCGCAACTGGGACAACCTCTGTCCTCTGAGATGAATAAGCCACCTTGAACAAGTGTTGCCTTGGAGGCTGAAGGAGAAGAGGCTGACACCCTTAGTCTTGCAGTTCAGCGACATCGGGATTTGAAAGTGTCTCTTAGTGGCCCACATGTTAATGGCATGGTCATGCTCTTCTGACAGCTTCAGAAGGTGGTGAGATGTTTAAGATTTGGAGCTCTGCGGAAGAAAGAGAGACCGTTGTGGTTACTGAGAGCCAGATCCTCCCTGTTCCTTTGCTGTTCAGCTGCCACAAGGTGAGCAGATCTCCCCAGGCAAATGCTGCAGTAAAGATAACTGTGGTAGTCAAGGACCAAGCAATCACGAATAGAAACTTCAGAAATCAGAAACCAAAATAAGCCTCTTTGCTTTTGTTGTTGTTTTTCTAGACAAGGTTTCTCTGAAGCTTTGGAGCCTGTCCTGCAATTCACTCCATAGACCAGGCTGGCCTTTAACTCACAGAGATTCACCTGCTCCTGCCTCCTGAGTGCCAGGATTAAAGGCGTGTGCCACCACTGCCCAGTCATGTCTCTTTCTTAAAGTTGCTCGTCTCATGTCTTTTGTCCCAGAGCCTGAATGATGACAAACTGCATTTCTCATACAATCATTCAACCCAGCAACACCAGTTGTTTGGCATAGGAGGCCCTTTTTGTGCCATAAAAGACGTCAGGTGTTTCAGTCAATAGTAATGAATGAGCCTTAAGATAACCGCATTAGAAGCAGATCATCAAGGTTTAAGGGAAGACTATAGGATGGAGCACACTTGGCCTACTTACAATCTGCCTGCAGCTTGCTGCTGCTGTGGCAAGCATCACCAGCCCCGGCATGCAGAGCTTCAGAAGCGAAGTCCCCATGTGCACACATGTAGATGAAGCAGAGAATGTGGACTGACATGGGAAATCCATGGAAATGTGATTTCCGGTTCAACCGATGTCTTGGTCAGCCAATCCAGCTTAGTTGTTTTCAAACAGGTCAAATGAAAAGATAATAGCTACAACTTCATTACATAAGAACTGCTAAAAATGTGATTTGTTTCTCGAGGGCATATGACTCAATGGCTTAATTGTCAAAGAAAAAAATAAATTTAACTAAATTTGTCCAAATCTGACAAGAGTATTTAGAAGCTACTTAGAAGCTACTTTAAATTGTGCACATTTCAGAAACAATCTCATTAAAGGTACTCAAGAAAGGAGAGATAGAGACTCTTTGAGTATAAAACAGTACTTTGCTGATGGGAGAATAAGGGCATTTTCTGAAAGATAGCAAAATTACATTACCCTGTGGATAAACATATCCTTATTATCACAAAGCTTGTCATCATTTGAGACAGAAAGGCTGCCACGTGGCACTGAGAACAGCTTCTGTGTCGGGAGACAACCCTGCAGGAGGAAGGTCACCCAATCAGCTCCTGAATGTTAGTTAATAGGTATTATCATGTGTAATAATTATTTCTATGTGCAAATTCTCTTGTTGGCATTGGAGATCACAGTTTTCTGTGTGAATGATGAGAAGCCAATGGCCTCTTAGTGGATGTCACACTAAGAGCTGAATCCAGACAGATCCTTTTGATTCTTAAGTGTTTCCTTTCCACTCTCCTCATGCTTCTTCATGATCTGAGTGCATGTGTGTATGATGTGGGCACACAATATTTATATATGTATATATAATACATTGTAGACATACATACACAATGTATGTACATATATAATGAATATATTATAGCTACACATGCAGAATAGTATATATTATATAAAATAGTATATCCTCCAGAGCATCCATATTATATACAAGACTTTTAGATGTATGTATCACTGATGCTTTGTCATTTTCTAGGTCTGGATGAAAGCAACAGAACTTCCTGTGTAAGATACCCAGAACTGACAACTTTCAAAGGGAAATTGGACTGCTAGCCTCAGGAGGAAATCAATGAATCAGACAAGAGAGAAAGCAAATATATACTACTCTACATGTGTAGCTACAATATATTCACTATATATGTACATATATTATATACATGTATCTACAATGTATTAGATATGCATATATAAATATTGTGTGTATATATCATACACAAACACACTCAGAGCATGAAGATGCACGATGAGAGTGGAAAGGGGACAGGCCCTTCTCCCTGGCCTGGCTCATCATTTCTCTATGAGATTCCAACCAGGAATTGATGGCTAAGTAGAAGTAGTATGGTTGGGAAGAAACCAGGGAACAGGATGAACTTGTAAGTTGAAATGAGCCCTGGATAAACCATGTGTTTATATATTCCACCAGGCTTTGAGGGCATTGCTGTGCCTCTTACATACCTGTTGTGTGTGAGCAGTTACTTTGTTCAAAGACATGCTTTTCATATAATGATAGTATTTCATTTGAATTACTGAGTACTTCATCTATCCCACCACAGAGCAATTCTGAATCAACAAAGCTAGTTTTCCAGAAAGGTGCTACATAGTATTAGGAGGGAAATTGGATTGTTGTTAGTTTTCCTTCTGTTTTTAATTTAGAGTCAGTGGTGCACAGGCTCAAATCCAATCAAAGTTCATAGTGTTTGGGTGATGGCTAATTATTCCATCAGAAAACCTGATTTCAGAACTTAACGACGCATAGGGAAGCTAGCTACATGCAGGTAAAGTTGCTGGTTATTTTAAAAGCCAGTTCAAGAGAAGCTACTGCTTTTGAAATACCTCTCCTTAAACATAATTATATCAAGCAAGACATCCAGCAACTATTTTAAAAGAATTAAGGGACATGAGGGAAACATCATTATAAATATCAATTATCGAATCCAGAAATGGAGGTGCAGAGGTTTTCCAAACCCTCAGAGATGTGCACTACCTAGGTGTAAACAATGAAACTGAGTAAAGAAACATTGTCTGATTCAAAGAAAAGCAAGGGATGGGGTCAGGAGAAAGAAAGGAGGGAAGGAAGGAAAAGAAAGGAATGCAGGGGTTGGAGAAATGGTTTAGCAGTTAAGAGCACTGACTGCTCTTCTAGAGGTCTTGAGTTCTAGTCCCAACACCCACAAGGTGACTCACAACTGTCTGTAACTCCACTTCCAGGAAATCTATCACCCTTTTCTGATCTCTCTGGACATCAGCTATGCACAGGGTGCACTGACATACAAGCAGCCAAAGCACCCATGCATATAAAATAATGAAATAACCCTACACAAATAACTACAGGCAACTAAGGAAAAAGCTTAGTTTTTTCCTGTGACTGGGTGGTGATTTCTATATATAGCCATTCGATGAAGTGCCCTGGATGTGTCCCAGTCTGTGTTTTCATTGATATATGTGCACTATTAGAACTGAGAGAGCTGTTTTGCAGTTTGTCATTATGTTGATGGGTTCTTCAAATTTTCACAGTGTTTGAGTCTTACATTTAAAGTTTACTTTGTTATAAATGCCCTATTCAGACGTTGTGAGGCCATGTGCTATATACTAATGACTCTTTAGTTTAAACATTTTATTTTATAACTGAAAGGGTTAATATGTCTCATTTTTAGCTATTCATTGCCTCAGGCATTGCCTTCACCTATATTGGTTTATCATGTTATTTTTTTTTCTTTTATCATTTACCAGTATTGTTTTTTGACAATGTTAAACTGAATTTGAAAAAACTTGTTTGATGATTCTTAATTTGCACATGTGTTTGTAAGTCTGTCTATAGAGTTGGTGACTTGTTTGTATTTATTATTATTGAGGATTCAAAAGCTTTTCTACTATCACACTTTTTACTTATTGTGTGTGTGTGAGTGTATTTTAACTGCTAATTTTTTCTCTCCAAGAGTAGATTTTGTGGTCCTCTATGGTCCATAGCTTATATGCTGCCTTTCTACAGTCAGATCCATAGCTGGAACTCCCTCCTTAAACCTATAAGCTCTTTAGAACATTACTCTCCTTTCCTGTCTCCTAATGTGTGTATTATGTCCAGCCCTTCAGTTCTGTTCTTTTCACTAGACAGCAAGGGTTAGTATTATTGCCCTCAGGAAATGATATTCATTCGCCTTCTTTCTTTCATTATAGACCAAACTCCCTAAGTCATTTTGATTTTCTTAAAACACTTCCTTTAAAAGTTCCCTTGCAATCAGTGTCTTGTGGGTCTTTGCCCTACTTTTCCTTATCTGTAAAGATCACAGTTGTCCTCATTCCTGACTGTTTTTCTGGACACACAGTTACAAACTGAAAACGAATGTTCCCCTTCCCAGTAATCATCGCACTATATCCTGCATTCTCCTTCTTTTATGAATTCTGCATTTATGCTGTTCTTTCATGTTCCATCTGCATTTAAATGTTCCCTTTTGTCTAATACATTTTCAGTTCGCTATAGCACATCTACAAATTACATTTCTTTTACCTTGTCTCCATATGTTGTGTTACATTGAGAAAATGTATGAAGTTTACATCATCTTCTACTATCTCTATTCTTTCCTCTTGAGATTCTGATTAGTTGTAGGTTATGTTTAATTCTGTCTGAATTATAAAATCACTTTCATTACTTTTAACCTACTTTGCAGTTTCCATTTTACATAATTAACTAAGTTATATATATTTAAGGTCATTTATTAAGTTTTTTCAATTTTGATAATTTCCATTTGACCTACTCATTTAAAAACCTGCAACAATTGTGTTTTCAGGTCTAGAAACATCAATGTTCACTTTGAAAGGCTACAGTTGTCAATTATTTTTGTATTTTTTTCTAATATGACAGTCATTACATTTTTCTTCTGAGAGTTGCTGTTGTTTACCACTTTTTGTAGACTAAACAAATGTGTTGTTTCTTCTTTCTGCTAATTTTTTAATTTTATTTATTTATTTATTTATTTATCTATCTATCTATTTATTTATTTATTTTTGCTTATTGAGACAGAGGTTCTCTGTGTAGCTCTGACTGTCCTGGAACTCTTTAGAGACCAGGCTGCCCTCTAATTCAGAGACCCACCTCCTTCTGCCTCTAGAGTGCTAGGATTAAAGGTGTGCACTACCATGCCCACCTGGAATGCCACATTTTAACTGGCCAGTTCCTAGTTGGCCCAAAGTTCATTATAATCAAAGTAATTTCCTCATAGGGCTTCATCTCTGGAAAGGATTCATCTCCACACTACAGCCAGGTGCCAGCTGGTTTTAGTCCCTTTTATCTCAGATTTTCCAAGAGTATTTTGTTAAAGAACAAAAACAAACAAACAACAACAACAACAAAAACCAGCAGAAAAAAAACCAAAACAAAACAAAAGAAAAAAAACTCTGAGCTTTTACCTTGGCTCCTCCATGTTCTAAACTAAGTTTCTTGAATCCTAGCTCTGACCACCCAGGAGCAGCCCTGACCTAATCTGGGCCCCAATTATTCTCATTCCCTTTCTTGCTCTAGGCAGGGGAGAATTTTCTGGAGACCTCCTCCTATATACCACAACCTAGTACTATCTTAAATACCATCTAACCAGGTCTAGAAGCTACAACAGTAGGAGTCCTCAAAGTTTCTAGTCTTGCCTAAACACTGAAAGCAGGCCCCTGCTTGTTTATATCTTAAGGTGTTGGAAAAGTCTCTGTTGTGTTAGTCCCTGACCTTTACCACAGCAAACATCAGCAAGAGGTTCATATTTTCTTGAAACTGATCAATAGGTTGATGATCCCATCCATCAGGTTCAAGCTCATCTCCTGATAGAAGTTAGAAGTACTAGGACAGATAAGCCTTGCGATTGCATTCTGGAATGCACACTGGCAGATGCCCCATATTTCTGAGCTGCCAGCAGGCACAAGGAATGGAGTGAGGATCTCCATGGATCAGCACATCACGTGGTGTCTGTCCGGGAGGTCAGACAGGGTCTGCTCCGTGTGAGCTCTGGAATAACCTTTGCACACAGGTAATACTTAGCGCTTCCTTGATTCTCCCACCCTACCAAAACCCCCAAACCCCAAAATTGTTCTGTGAATGGTGTAGTTTTCTAATAACACATTTCTGGTCTTTATAACCATGGCCTTTCCAGGGACAGTAGTACCTCACTTGTTTATGAGCTGCAGACCCAAGGAAAGAGGAAGTAGAGGGTAAATTCTCACCAGACACTCCCATCTCAGAGGAATCTGAATCTCATTAACATAGAAGGAGGGAAACACCTACCAGGAACTCTCCAATTGAGGGAGAGAAGGTCATCTAAATAATACGTACTGATTTAGTATCTCTGTAATATGTTATGGAGATTAAAATATTCAATTTTCATTAGTTTTAACCAACATAAAATAATATAAACTACATACTATCAGGGTGCCCTGTATTATGGATAGACTCTGTAATGAATCTGAAGTCAGGTTAAATCTACCTATTTCCACGAACATTTATTATTTCTATGTGGTGAAAAAAATTCAAAATCCTTTCATTGATTTTTTTTTAAGTGTACAGTGTGTTCCTGTGATCTAAGCCACTTGCCTGTGTGATAACATTCGGGACTTTCTTGCTTCCAGCTCTTGCTTAGAGATCATTGAGTAACAATGAGCTGGCCCTCTCCCCTACTCTAGCGCACGATTCTGTCCCATGAGATCTCAGACTTTACTTTCTGAGCTTGGCTTGTCAGAGTTACCATGTTGAATCCCTTCCAGTCCTATTGTTGCAAACACTAGGATTGCATTCTTTTTGGTAGCTGTATATAATCCTTTTGTATATGTAATATGTAAATACATAATATGCTTGCCAGCAGATAAACTGTTTTAATTGATGTGATGAGTGCTGCAATGACCATGGGAATGAAAATGTGTCCTGAGTCCAT
>LOEQ01004433.1:36026-47881 GCA_001685075.1 Bramus lutescens
TGTGTGTGTGTGTGTGTGTGTAGGGGAAACAGAAATTCCTTTTGGAAGGGTGACAATCGTCCTCTGTCAGCCCAAGAAGAGCTTTTGGCCTCAGCAGATGTTCTTCACAGCAGTCTGATGGAGTCGATAATAAATGCTGTTTGCTGCCAGAACGATGGGCTTGCTTTTCTTTTTCTCGCCTTCATTATAAAATGCTGATGCTTACTAAGAAAAAACAACCCCAGCTTCCACCCTCCTCACTGCCCCACCCCTTCCTCTAGAGAAGAGAGAAGAAACTCTCTAATTCCTATTAAGTTTAATAGGAATTAAATCTACTAAAATCTCCACAGTCATGTCAAATCCAGTGAAAACTGAAGGATAAAGTATATCACAAAATCCATTCAAAAGGTTTTCATTCTGCAGCTCTGTGGTTCTGATTTAACAGTTAGAACTTCTGCCTTCCACTAAGAAAAAAAGCCCACAAAGCCCACGCTTGCCCCCACCAGTTCTACTTTTATATTATATTAAGCTTTGGAACAAATAATCTTCTGGCAGAGGTAGAGGGTTCATTTTTAATGTCTTTCTTTCCAGAAGAAATGTTTCTCTGACTTTTGTTCCCATAGTTGTTGTTATTGCATATTGAGGATGTTCAGAAATCTGGATATAATACACTCTGGTTTTCATGACTTTACCTTAAAATAATTGCATTTCACTTTTTGGTAGCATGTATGTTTTATTTCATAAAAGATTTTATCTGCTTATTCCCAGCCTCAACAATACATGACAGGTTTTTCTGCACAGGATAGTGCCTTGCCTCATAAAATTTATTATATTATATTATTGTATTATATTTATTATGTTATTTCATTAAAACAAATTGGATTTTGCTTTCTCCTCTTGTTGGATTATTTTATTCGTAGAAAGTTTAAGCAGCCATCTATTAGATTAAGTAAAAAGCTAAAAGAAAGTATTCTGTTTCCTTTCAGTTATGAGAATACCATCACTCTCCTCAGTCATTGTTTCAGATTTGCCTTAGTAAATTGTGAACAAACTTGTACCAAAAAACCGAATCTGATTCAGCCCTGCTACCCACCTTAGGAGAAGCTGGTAAGGTCCAGGAAGCTTGAAGGCGGAAAAGCAACAGAGCTATCCTGACGATATAAGATATCATATATANTATATATATATGAAAGGAGTTATTTAGAAACAAATACTCAACAGTGTTTCAGCCCTCACACTATCCATCTTTTGATTGTGAGGCCTTCAGACTGCAGCACACGCTTTTCTTCCTATGGTGTAGAACGTGGTAGATTATACAAATGCTGAAGTTTCAGAAATGGGTGGGATCTGCATCTCCCTCAGATTACCGTGGGTTGCTTCCTGACGAGCCAGCCAATGTCTCTGATTTCCCATTGAGTGGAAGGAGAGGCACTGCCTTACTCGGGGGATTCCGGGGCATGTTCTTGGTGGCTAGCCAACCCTAACCATGAGCACTCTTGAAAACCATTGGAATTATTCTTTGCCACTGTGAATATAGATATCCCAATATTATTTAAATATGAAACCATACTCTTAACAGTGAAAATGATCTCTGCCTGTTGTTCTCCTGAACTTTGATTCCACTGATATCGTAACATATGTCTTTTTATTCTTTTTAGTATTAAGTCAATTGTCCTTTGTAAATGTAAAATTGTTATAGATATTTAGACTGTAGTAGCAATATATGTGTTATGTGCATATATATATCACTGTACACAAATATCAAGTTATTCTTTTAAACACACCCTAGTTTATCACTTAAATCATCTCAATGTGTATATACCCAAACAGTAATGTGCCTTGCACAAGTAGGAACTAATAACTTCCTCTCTAATTGATGCAGATCAATCAGTCAATTAAATAAATACCTCACTGAAATTGCTGCCTTAGTTCTTTTCCATTTCTTTGAGCAGCTCACTGGTTTCAAAGCACAAATATGAACTGATCATGGGAAGCATGTGAAATATGGCTCTGAACGTGGGCATTATGTATGTTTAAACTACCTTAGACATTTCCACACAGACTAAGACAAGAGTTGTAAACACTGAAATTGCATTAGACAAAGAGAGACTCAGAAGCAGGTTGGGAATGAGATGCACTGAAGGACCCTCGTGTCATAACTGGGTGAGAGGATTAACTAAAGGACCCATTTCTTGTGTTGTCCTGAACAATTTTACCCACACTGCTGCAATTGAGTTTCTGTGTAGGGAACGTTAATTCTCAATCACAAGGAGAAATTTCTCATCATCTCATCTCTCATCACAGTCGTCACTCCTCTGGCCGGCCCATTCAGTATTGTGATCTTTAAAAAGTTTGTTGCCTATCTACTAGCTCCTCAGGAGCAAAGCCGATGCAACCTTTCCATATTGCCCAGTGCTACAATCAATAAAGACAGTTTTGTCCCATAATAATTGTACGTAGATAGATCAATCATCAAATGAGAAAAAAAATCTTAGTAAAGAGAAAAGGATTTCTCCACTTTCTAAATACCTGTTCTCTCTAGGCATTTCAGTATTATATGTTCTTACACCTTGTGTTGCCAACTGCAATCCCAGTTTTAGGTAAACACTGTATCCAGAGCCTCCTGAATGTCAGAAACTGTACAAAGGAACAGATTAAGGGCTTTAGAGAGCTATTTCACATTGTTGCCAATGGATGCAATTCTTTAGGGATAGTTACCGAAGCCTGCCTGCTTCTTATTTTAGCCCTGCCCTACTCCTGGAAAACTAATTAAAAGCTGTGCCAGATTCATCTATATGCTCTCTAGTCCCTATGGGAAAATCAGAGGTCATCCTTGCACGTTTGCTCACGTTACGGGCAGGCAGGGAGCAGAAGGCAGAAGCTGTTATGAAACATCTGCATCCACACTGGTGGACAACTGCCAACCCCTGTACTGGGTTAGGCAGAGGCCAAGGTGAGCAGGAAACAGGTTGCAGTAGTGACGTAGGGGAAGCTTGCTGGAGCTGTTCGACTCCCTCACTTAATACAGAACTGTAGCGTTAATGTCCAGTACAACAGAGACTGGCGTGGTTACTCTGGCACCTACATCGTCTAAATATTTGTACTTTTCAGATCCTAGCTGCCTTTAATTAATAGAATCATCATTAAACCTAGTAGGATAAGGCTAGTGGAGAGTTGGCTAATACAAAATTCAAGGGTTTGTGAACCCTTATTGCTTCCTAGTAACCAGTGTAGTTTTCCTTTACATATTTCATTAAGTATGATTTCAGACACTCCTAGGTATCTCCCATATTTTGCAAATGAGGAAATTCCACAACCTCTGTTCCTAATTCCCCCAAATCCATTCCTTGGGATTATAATATCAGATGAAAACATGTGTGCTGGATTACCAGACATCATATCATTTGCACTGTAAGGGAACCAAGGTTTGAGAAGAAGAAGGAAGGTTAGTGAACAGAGCAGACAGGAAAGGGGAGCTTTAGCCACGGAGGCCAACCAAGACTGATGATGTTGAATAAATCTGTACCCTTATCCCTGCAGAACAGGGTAGCTCTCAGCCCTCATTGAAACAGCTTCTTTTTGCAGCGGATGGAGACCATCACAGACATCCTCGACTGGTCAAAATGAGAGAAAAAACTGGCCGTGGGATGCCCGTCTCTTTGTGATACACCTACAATACAACCCCGATGCCTAAGGCTCAGGGAAAAGCATGGAGGGGGAGTACAAAGATTATCAGAGCCAGAGGACTCAGAGAGATGCTGTGAGATAGGGTCTTCTAGATATGGCACCGTGCTTCACCGGCAAAATCTTAACACTATTGTCGCCTAAACGACCTGCACAATGACACCAGCTGACTTACCAACACAGATGAGGCAAATTTCAAAGGCCTCACCCCTAAATGAGCTATAGATAATTAATTGCTAGTAAGAAGAGAATTTTCAATCTTCTCTACAAATGGGATATGATGGGGTTTCCATCATGGTTGGCCGAAAACAAATGTACAATAAGCAACACTTAGTGGACTCAGTAGGCAATGTTATAAATATGTGTATTATTGTTACATACACATGAAGAAGTCATGAATTTGAGATGGAGTGGGAGGCATGGAAAGAGTTGAAACAGAAAGCATGGGAGATGCAAACGATGTGAATACAGTCCTCAGGTATGGGATTTTCAACAAAATAAATTAAAAGAAAAGCAAGTCCACATTAAGACCAGTTGGCAGCTCACACTTGCCTTCATTCATCCATACATTCATTCATTTATGTATTAATGCATCTGACACACGATGATGTTGATCATAAGTTCACTGTATGAGAGGAAGTGTTGAGAATTCATGGGAGGAGGATCTACCAGAGATGACAATGGCTGCCATCTATATCCTGGGCATCTGTAAGTATGAAATGCCTATCTTTATATTTGAAAACACTAACTTCAAAATCCCATTGAAGTTAAAAATACTGAAAGTATGAGTAACCAAAACAGCAACTATTTATGTGAGAATCAAACCCCCACAAAACACAAACATTTGTGTGGGTACTGTGTCTATTCATAGACACAACACAACATTCATTGCAGTTTGCCTGATTTAACCAAGTAGTAGACCTTCATTCAAATATATACATTGATGTGCATTGAGGGTTCTCTTGCTTCATAGTTATGTATTTTGACAAGTCTTTCACCATGATTGTTATTTTATTGTCGTTTTGATAACTAAGGAAAGGAATGAGAGGAGAGGGCAGTTGGCAGCTCACACTTGCCTTCATTCATCCATACATTCATTCATTTATGTATTAATGCATCTGACACAAGATGATGCTGATCATAAGTTCACTGTATGAGAGGAAGTGCTGAGAATTCATGGGAGGAGGATCTTGTCCTTTACAGGAAACAGACTCATGCTTATATTTTTGCATTAGGCTGGAAGATAGGGAGTTTTAATTAGTCACTATTTTGATTTTATTTTTTCATAAAATGCATGTATATAAATGGTCAGCGGAGTCTGTGTTGATACTTTGAATGATAAATTTGTTTATTTAGTGTAATAAAAGTCTTATATACAATCCTGTATATAAGACAGCTTGAAGAAAATCAGTAAGATTTGGGGCATGATTTTGGTCCTTTGGATCCTTCAAATTTACCCTATTGTGGATATGTCAGACTGTCATGATTTTTCTAATTACCACACAACAACCAGGAAATCATCTTGGTTTTAGCGTTGGGCAGTTTCTTTCTAATTTGGGTTTAGAACGCTTGGGCTCTTTGTAAGCATGCGTGGGGCAGCTAGAAGCATGTCCTGCTTAGTGAGATGGACTCAGAGCACAAAGGTCCTACGATGTGTAATTATGGTCCTTAGATGCAGCTTTCATCATTTCTACCTTTCTGTGACATCCTGATGTTATTTGTTCCTTCGGTTCCTTTTGTTCTTTCTTCAAGCTATGTGTGACTAATGTGATTCAAATATGCCTGTAGCCATGGAAACTATAAGAAGGCAGAGATGTGAGTGTGATCACTTGCAGGCATCTCCATCACCCAGCCAGTTTCTTGGTCACTGAAATATGCTCTTTTAGAACTGGTCGATACATATAATTATGGTTGTTTCTGATATTCAACAGCTTCTTGATTCTTTATACAAGTGATAAACATGTGCGTTTTGTGAGTTACTACTTTCTCAGACTGCCTTAAGGCTATGTGGGGGACGACATCAACTACAGACACACAGTTAGGTGAGTGATTTCTGTGAAAATACTAAGAACTGCACAGGGCATGTGTCATTGGTACATATGTGCTGACTCACCTGCTTCTGAGTCACAGACCTTGAATATGTTTCCTCTGCAATCACCTTAAACAAAGCATTTTGAAAAGTATTCATGTAGGGAAATTGCCCTAATAGAAGCTGATTGGTGCCAGTGACATTTTGAAATCTTGCTTTATCTTTCATAGCTGTCAATACAAGGATATTTTGTTCTTCATCCATTTTAACTGAGGTCCCCTTTCTTGTCGGCTAGTAACTTTTGCCTCCTAAATTACCTTTCTCCATGTTTTGCAATGATATATTTGACTTTATTTCATACTCACCCCCAACTCTTTTAATATATTTTTCCTTTCTTTTGCTTTTATTTTTAGTTCAGATTATCATAGACTGGTGGAGCTGGAGAGGACCACAGACGAAACAATTCAACACACGCATTTTATAGCTGTGACAAGCACAGCCTCCAGTAGAACAGCTGACGCATAATCTCCCCTTTGATCATGGGCACACTGAGCATATGTGTCCCCGAATGAACTCCGACATTTCTGTGAAAGTGCTCCTCCCACAGGGCTTCTGATAAAGCAAATGCGCTCAAATGCTTAGGCCAAAATTCCTCAGGCCATCCCTGAACCTTGTTTTCCTCCCCGAGCCTATCAGCCAGTCTCATTTCATGTCTCATCTCAGCACAAGAATAGTATCTTTCCAAGATGCTATCCCTGACTCCCTCTCCACAGTCTACTCTGTCTTCACCATGACTGGTTCTGTGTGGAGCTACAGTGATTGAAGGGATCTTTGTCAGCACTCTATGAGACAAAGCCCCTGGGGACAAAAGCTTTGCGTACCTTGTTCTCTATGGTACCCCTAGCTTTAGAATAATCCTGGAGCACAGAATATGCCCGATAGAACATAGCTGAGAGAATGAACAATCATCACTTAAGCTGAGTCATTGAATTGTAGTGTTAGCTGACTGCTGAGCAGCAAAGCTGGGAAGAGAACTTGAGGGTGCTTCACTTCCAAGGCATCTTCCCTATAGTTAGCTGCCTTGCGTTGCTTTGTACTTTTCTCTTCAAGCCTTAAGCATCTTGTAATAGAGTAAACTTCTGCTTTCCGAAGAAGGACCTGCATTTACATAATTAACTCCAAGTAGTTTTCCTGGTTTCTTTCTTCATTTCTCACAGTTCCTCTATCATTGCAAGGTCTTGTGAATTAATTCTTCCTAAAACCAGTTGATATCCTCATTTCCTTTAGAAACAGACCATGCTCAAATTGCACCCTCTTTGTCATCCTATATCCAGTCCATCAGCAAGTAGAGGATGGCTCTGAATAAAAGCTTCAAAATAATGCGAACCAGCATTGTGTACCAAGGCAGGGTTGGACCCTCCTTTCAAGTTTTGTCCCATTGGTAGAACTTGAGCTCTTGTGTTTGTAGGTCTGAAATGTCTATTTTACTAGCAGCTGTTGCCTAGGGACTATGCTCAACTCCCAGAAGCCACTGATCTCCAAGCAGCTGTCTACGTAGCTGTGTTGGAATGGAAGCCATGGGGAACTTATCTGTTTTGATTTATTTCTCTATTGCCAGCCAGTAAAACTTGCTGAAGATTTCAGATGACTCAGACCATGAGTGTGAAGACATGAAATTTGAGTAGGTAGGGATAACAAGGCGAGTCTTGGAGGAATAAGGAGGAGTGGAGGATTAATACAATAAAAATGTTTTATGAAATTCTCAAAGAATTGATAATCACTTTTCTAGATGAGAGTTCAGTTGACCAGGCCAGCTCACTTTAGTTACCTTCTCCTTTGCCAGGCACAGGAGTGAATAGCTCATATTCACAAGGTTGGTTCTACACCAAAGACAATAGAACACCTGCAGATTTTATCCACATTTAAATTTCCAAGAGTGAGAACGCTTAAGGCAGACAGATAGGAAAAGCAGTAGAATCACAATCCAGGTACTCATTACTGTCAAATAAGTTTCCACACTGGTGGTGTTTCCCTTTCTTTCAACTTTTCCATTATTGCGAGTGGGGAAGCAATTTGTCTGGACAAAAGACTCCACAGGCTCTTCAGTTTGGAAGATTTATGAATTGAACATTGTTTTTAATTGTATGGCCATTCAAATTATGAAATAATTCTGAAGAATATCATAATTTATTTGACGAAGGAATTGATTTTCAGGCCTGAATGTTGGCTGACATTCATTGACATTCACCTAATGGCTATTTACTGCCAGAATATTTTCTGGTTAGTAGGTGCCTGACAGTCATCAACATATTTTTTATGCCATTATTGCTCAGGAGTTGTCATTGTCAATAATGGCTTCACATTAGAATCACCTGGATAAAATTTAAGTGACTATTGTCTGTGTCTCTGGATCTCATCAGCAGAGAGTAGAACAGAGCTAGTACCCCATGCTATGAGGTAGATGTTGCTAGGAATGACTTAGGAATACTCACAATACATGCACTTGTGTGGGATATTCTATAAGCTGGGGAATATGTCAAATGGTATTTTATGTCATTAATGTTATAATTCTATGGCCATGACTATTAGACTTCCTTTTAAAGAGACTATTGAAGATTCAGGAGTCAAGTGGCTTGTCCAAGGGCTCAGGGTAGAGGCAGAGTGTAAATCTAATAGCAAGCTGACAACTTAAGACAGCTTCTTTTCTTCCTGTGGTTACATGATTGGACTCTCTAGAACTGTGACATTCTTATTCATTGAAGTAGGGATTCCAAGTCTTGCTCAATTGAGAGCACTGAGCTAACTCCGGATAAAGAGAACAGGCAGAAAATGGACCAGGAGCTGAACTTATCCAGTGTGGAATTCCCAACTGAATAAAGCAAGCTTGCCATAAACACCGTTACGTAAACAAACAATGTCTAGGCAAATACATCAGAGCCTGCTGAAGAAGCCAGCTATTCTACCACACATGAAAAGGACACCTTATAATTTCTGTCCATTTTGATTAATTCACATCAGTGGATACACTAGTAGGAATTTGGGTTTTAAATGTTCGGAGCCAAGCCCTAATAACATAGAGGATGTTTAGGCTTATTGAACCTTAGCATATCTCTTAAAAGACTTAGCAATCATACAAATACTAGCTCCAAAACTGAGAAATAGATTAATACTTGAAGTTTAGAAAATGCTTTTCCTCAGGTATCCCTTAGTATTATACACATCTCTTCAAGGCCTGTGTAATGGGGTCTCTGAGACCTCCCGACACCTAAATAAAATGAAACCACACGATGAATTGGATGAAGACAGGCTCACAGTGTACTAAGTTTTATGAAAGGATACCTGCACTTCATTCTCATTGATCACTATAATTCAGCACGTTTCCTTTTGCAAATACATTGGGCAAAATCACAATTGTTCTGTACCTTGGAGTAATGTGGTGAACAAGATGGACTGGTTTATCAAAGTTCTCTTGAACAAATAGCTGTTTTCCACCAAATTCAGATAAATAAATGTGTTATTGAACAATAGGCTTGAGGCAAAACAGTGTAAATTAAGGACAATCTCTGAAATAATTGTGTGATTTCTATTTTAACCAAAGGAGAGCAGCGTACATTGGATAGGTAGCATGATGATGTAAAAGCTCTAACTGCAGCTCCATCAGTTACTTTGATGAATGAGTGCTTTGGTCTTGGGAAAACACTAATTCCATCAATCAATCTGCCATAATAATATCAAAATTTCCTGAAGGCAGTAAAGATAAACTTTTAAAAAGTCAAATGTATATGAGAAGCTCTAGAGGTGATTATGGATATTGTTCGCTGATATTATTTTGCCTCTGGCAATGAGGAGAGAACCAGGTCACCTTCATGGAGAATATGCATAAGGTTTGCCTGTGGTTATTGCTTTTTTTTTTCTTTTTAACTGAAAGTCAACTGTGACTAGGTATTCTTCATTCCTGATCAAATCTTCCAGCATGCATGAGAGGGGGTGGATGCACTGGGGATTTTCTTGTTTTCATTTTCCTCCTTCCTCTTTCATACTTCATACTTCAGGTTACATCATCATCAGGTCAGGTGCTATCTTAGCAGGCCGCATTGCTGACTCACGGTTGGCTTGCACTTGAGCAGAACTCCCTAGATCGTAGGGCCGGTGAGAGAGCACAACTGTGCTTCCTTCCACCGGAGAGAAGGCAGGACTGGAAACACCTTTGCAAAGTGGCCTCCATGGCCACGATGATCATCCAAACACTCCACATTCCAAAGAATGACTTGCAACCAAATGTCGTTTCCATTAGAACACGGGAAAGTCCCTCTGAAGGAATCTGGCATATCTAACATGAACTCTGGGTAAGCTAGCTGTTATCCTAACTGAATCATTTACATGCAGATACCGTTCTCGGGAGCTTCTATCATTCCGTTTGTTTCTCTCCTCTGAGGGAAAGCCCCCCACCAGAGACTTAATGTTTCTCTTCAGTTTTGCTTGTTTTTATTCTCAAGTAGAAGTGGAAGGATGTCTTATATTTTGAAGAGACAACTAGAAACAATCAAAGTTCCATAGCTACATATTGAAGTAGGTCCTGGAGCTGTGGGCCCAGGCAGCCAGCTCCCTAACAGAGGACTGGCTGGGAGCCAGATTTTTTCCCTTAGGTTAGCTGTTACTCTGCAATAAAGGAAGGATCAAGTTTTCAGAAAACGCTTTCCTGTATGCTCGTGTATGAACATGATCATTAGTCCCACGAATAATTTTTTGAAAATATGCCTAAGTGCAGCACTGAGTGAGCTCCCAGCAGAGCAGAATAAGGAATGAGATCCACAGTTTTCATAAAGCTGATCCCCAGTGTTCCCATGACAATGACTTAAGTAAGTAACTGCAGCAGGACATCAACTCTTGCTAACCTAAAGCCTTCTGTACAGCCTGGCTGTTCTCACGTGTACACTTCTCCAGAAGTCTGCTGCAAATACCTCCAGGGAAGGTCAAAGCAAGTGGTCATGACCTTAGAGAAGCTTGATTTAAGGCGGCCACAGAGGTGACTGATTTCAAACTCTGGGACATTTCTGGAGATACCACACATTAAGGAAACATACACTTCAGAGCACTCAGAATTAAGTGCTTTATGGCAGCCACTTGGCACAGCAGGAAAATTTTATCTAAGAAAAATAAGTCTGTAGCCTCTCTTTTAAGGTACTTGTTGATGGCCACCTTGAACGTGAGACCATTTAAGGACCGGGCAACTGAGTCTGAAATGCATCACATTGAAACCCGAGTTGACCAAGAACATTGTTCAAGCCAAATACTTTTGTATTTTTCAATTTACAGCATTAAGAATTTCAGAGGCAGAACCATGTGGTGCTATGAA
This sequence comes from Bramus lutescens, assembly GCA_001685075.1. NCBI lineage: Eukaryota > Metazoa > Chordata > Mammalia > Rodentia > Cricetidae > Bramus > Bramus lutescens. The sequence goes on from LOEQ01004433.1 coordinate 47,075, forward strand.
TGCTGGGAAATCTTCCTCATACTGGTTTTCTTCGAGTTGCACAACCCTATTATGTCCAGCTCATAATAGACAGAGCTGTGTGCATCTCAGCTGATTGCAGAGACCTGACTACTCTCCAGTTGTCTCAGAAGGAAGCAGAGGAAAAACCCCTCAGTTTATGATTCTTTTCAGAATGATATTCATGAAGTAGCATTGCAAGCACACATGTGGACACACACACACACACACACACACTCACACACACACACCCACACCCTTGTCTAAAAACAGTGCTAATCAACAAAGGAAACTTTGAAAATGGAAACAAGTCTGCAGAGTTCTCCATTACCCATTTTTTCTAACTTTGTTCCTTTAATACTTTGTTAAAAATAAGAACATTTAGGTGTAACAATAATAGCAGGGTTTATCACTGGAAAAAGTGGGAATCACAGTTATTCGGACTAAAGAATGCTAGCCATCCTGATTCAGTACCATTCAACCTAGTGGATTCTTGAGCAGTCTTTTGAAGGTTCTACGTGACTGTATATTATTAAGGAAACTTTGTGTCAGAATGCCTCTTTGAAGGGGCTTGAAAGATCTCAACTTAAAGCCTTTGTCCTGAAAGTCAAGGCTGCATATACAGAAATAATCACATGGAACTTTGAAGTACAAGGGTTGGGCCAAATACATGTGAATAAAGCAGGAGAGATACCATAGCACTTAGAAACCCATGAAAGTGTTTCATTTTGATATCTTTAAATAAGAAGAAAAGACGATCTTTCTCTCTCTCTCTCTCTCTCTCTCTCTCTCTCTCTCTCTCACACACAC